>CM070502.1:38025274-38177197 GCA_036346375.1 Guadua angustifolia
CCAAGTTAAAAAGAGCGAAGAGCCACAACCCCCCAACTAGAATATTTGGACAGCAAGTCATACAAATTTAAATTCTACATGTATGCAGCAAGAAAACATGCACCAAATCCAAAAGACATCAAAATCGGAAAGCTCTCAAGCCACAACATCACCCATGAAAGCAAATAACAAGATTCCGATATATTAGCACAAGTTCATAACCCGGAGGTCAAGAGCGACAACTAAAGGTGACAAGTCCAAACATAAAAGCTAGCATAGGTTCATAAGGTAGCCTATTACATCAATTAAATCAGTTCAGCTCATCTCTACTTGCCCTCCACGATGAGCTTGATCGGGACAACTCAAATGTCTCTAGGAACCCTTGGGGAAACACATCCAAAAGATGGTATCCCGTGATCCGTGTTCGGGTCCAAGGGGTTAGTGAGACGCTATGGTGATCCTATATAGAACCTAGGGACCCCTGGAGACTCCTAGACACGCCGACGCATCACATTTCCCGAATTGATGCGCGCGTTAGTGCTCACAACATCTTGGGTCTCTATCCCTGGCACATGTGGAAATTGAAAGGCGGGTGGGGCTACATCGTGTGGCGTCGTGGAGTTGCGCCCGCACAATATGTCCCGTGGCACCAAGTTAATTTGGACAAATTGGTGAAGATGCCCTTGTGCCGCGTGAAGTCGGGCACGAGTCTCCCAGAGCTCATGGACGACATAACGATTAGCCCGATCCAAAGCACGGACCAAGCCCGACAATTGGCGAATAGAAGAGTCTTCTCCCATCTCAATTTCAGCAACATTGTTGACTTCGTCTGTCAGTCCTCGTTGCGGGAAATACTAATACGGAGGTAAAGTCAACTCCCACAAGTCATGACGGAGATGGCACATGGCAACATACGCCACCTCTTGGATAGCCATTCCTGTGACGCCCCTCGCCGAAAGTGATAGGGAATGCTCCCGTCACCATCCTAGCGATGATGTGAACCGAAATGGATGATGTCTTCAATCCGGGTCCTATGGCACGACCATAAACACAGACTCGTGCATAAGTGAAATTAGCTTCCACAGATATCCCTTAGAGGGAAGGATAGCCCTCCACATCTTCAAAGACGGTGACAAAAACCAATGGCCCAAAACTCATCTGTCACGTTGAAAAGGATAAGAGAGGTTAGAAACTCATTTGCATAACCAAATGAACATAAGGATGAGACATAGAACTAAGAGAGGTAAGAAATAAAGGAATTGCACAATGTTATCAGTTCTGAAATTATTTTATAGTAAAATAAATTTTGACTCAAAACATACTCTAACTAGTCGTAGTATGGCCGTTCTAACCTCATCACAAGATGGCTCGATACCAAGCCTGGGGAACGCGCCTCGACTCCACCGATTCACCCAATGCGCAGTACATCTCAAGTGAATCAAGGGAACCCTCGGCGTCCACGATTATACCCTGTTGGTCCTGTGATAGTTCGCCAACACGAGCATTCTCATCCAACAGCTTGACATCACAACACATACACAATTATCGAAGCATAAACGTTATTACATTCCAAAAGTAGGACTGTTGTCCATAACGACATATTTAGAGTTATTACATTAAGTAGCAGGAAATCACAAGATAAACAACGAAGGGCCAGATGGCATGCCCCCAAACCCTCAGCAACCAACTGGGCAAGAACGGCGACTAAACGTTAGAATTGTCAAATCCCAAGAAAGTCCCCGCAAAGGCTCTCATCCTCACCGCAGAAGTGGACAATCCGATTGAGTACAAAGAGTGTACTGCACAATATTATACATTGCATGTTGATTTCTAGCTACATGTGGTTGCTACATCAAAGGAAGGCAAATGGCAATTTTCAAAGATAAAGCAATATTTGGGATAAATCGAAGCATGTATAGATTGATAAGAGTTTGCATTTAGTAAACATTTGTAAAATCTAATACATAATATAACATCATCATAATCACATTTTGCATCATGCCTTCAAGCATTCTCCTAACCAGAGTTCCATCGCTCATGTTCGACTACACACACAAGTACTCCAATACTTGCGCTTTTTTCCCACTCCCATCCCATTCTTACCAAGTCCTTAATACTTCAATGACCGATTCAAGTGATCGTCCTCTAACCATGGACGCGCTATTCAATAGTTTAAACTCGCAGAGGTACGACTTTACCCACAGACACGCCACACTCAGAAGCCAAGCTATTAACACATTTCTTTGTTGTGTCGACCAAGTGAACGTGACAAACCATTTTCCAAGATGCATGGTAGTGTATCTAAACCATCCGGATGATCGTGACCCTCGATCCTGCCATGCTCAGGTCGTGTGTGGATCAAGGAGTACACCGTGTTGGACATCCCCAACTCAACAAAGTTTGAGGGACTCCGAGGATATTCTGGCGCTCCACTAAGCCCAAGGAATTCCGGGTCATTCCTGACGCCCACTAAGCTCAAGGAATCCGAGTGCACATGGTTTACATACCCTAGTCATACATAAGTACTTGGTTACGCCGGTCCCATAAACGGCGGTGGTTCGCACGATAATTACTCAAAGAGACGCACCAGATTTAATCCTTAGGGTCCTTAACCAACATCTCTACACATTAACCAACATTGGAAACCATCATCATCATAATAATTTTAATCATTTAGCATCAATGGACTAAGTCCATCTATCGCGTCTCTAACGATGTTCTAAGCATGACTAACAATTCGCACGTAACCCATATACCATAATAATAAACCAACCACCTAGGGCGACAATGGAACATGATAAGAACATGATAAGGGAATAACATCACAATGTGGTAATAGCTAAGACTTCTACCCAATCATAATTGTAGTTGAAAGTAAGCATGCAATTTATAAAATAATTCCAAAAATGTGAATTTCAAATAGTAGGAGCAATCATGGTCAAGGAGTAAAGTAGTGCCATGCTGCTCGTTTCTGACTTCGAGCGAGTCGCATCTGGAGTGCCTTCCGAAGCGTCAACGCCTAACGAGAAAATCCAAATCCATAAACACCAAATCAAGAATTCAAATGGTGCACATGATTAAAAAGATGCATGAAATGCTCATGATGTGTGATACTAATCATAATATGAAAGTACTAATTGAGTTTTTATGCCAAAAGTTCAAGTCTTAGGACTTTTATTGAATTATGTTCGAGTATCCGAAAGTGTCACTGAATGTCCGAGTGGACCCTCTCGGTCCAAGTTTGAATTATGTTCGAGTATCCGAGTGTCACTTCGAATGTCCGAGTGGTTCGGACTATCCAGTGGTCACTTCGAATGTCCGAAGCAACTCCTCTGGTCAAGCCAAATCAGCCCTATTCGACTATCCGAACCTTTATTCGAGTAGCCGAGTGGTTCGAATGTCCGAAAGTGAAACCTCGACTATCCGAGCTGGGCTTCTTGTTTCAAAACGGCTACGCGTGCAAAGTGGCTTTACACTTCATAGGGATGGACTAGGGCTTCAAGAGAATGGACTAAGGTAGGAACTTACCACTACAAGGTTGCTTTTAGCGCTTGGTGAAAGATTGGTCTTAGTGAGGATGGCGAAAATGTCACAATCTTGAGCTTTCACGGTTCGTCTCCTCCTAGCTCGTGGGCGACAATGCCTTCACTTGCTGCGTGCTTGCAACCACAACTAGCCCTCCTCCTCAAACTTCTTTGCGACATGTATGGCCGAGTCAGGTTTGATGATGGATTCCATGTAGAAGATAGAAATGTGTTACAAGGGGCAAAATTTCAGAACATGGGAGGAAAGAAAATTGGTTGCCACTTACCTAAAACTTGGTGCCTCAAAAATCCATTTGGATGGATTTGAAGCTCTTGATCTTGGCCGGCGTGGTGTAACATGCATGCAAGCTCAAACTCAAGATTGGAGGGATTTGTGGGGGAGAATGGCAAGAGGTTGAAGAAGTTGTGCTTGCTGTTTTCAGGATTTGGATGAGCAAAATGAGTAGTAGGGAGGAGAAACCAATGTTTAGACCTTATATAGGCTGCCCTCTCATGCCTTACATGTGGGGCTAGGTCCCCATGTCATAGGGTGAGAAAGAGGGTGGGTAAGAGTGATGGAAGTGAGAAAAGACATGGAGAGGATGTGCAGCCCACAAGTTCCTAGGCAAGGTAGGTCCCATGTGTGTCATTGACTTGTTAGGTAAGTGGGTAAAGGTGAGTAAAAGTAGTAAATGGTATAGTAGGTATGTGCAGCCTACTCTACTCTCTCTTATGAACATGGCCCATGTCATTGATTAGGAGTAAAACAACATGTGTGCGAGTTTTGGAAAATGAGTGTTAAATTTTTTTACTCCTTCTTTATGCAAGATGAATGTCCTAGCACTTGTATGATTATAACTAAATGAGGATGTAATGTCATGATGGAAGAGCGTCGGCATGACAAACCTCGCTTCTAGGATTGATGAAAATTGAGAGAACATTCACGAGACTCTGACGTAGCATACCCCGAAACCTTCTTTTCTCCAAATTTTAGGTGTAACACCGCCCCCTCAGATTATATAAAGGGCGGGGTCCCCGACAACAGAGGCCGAACTCCCTCATTTTCTCATTATCCCATCTAAGCTTGCTCTCCCGATCGAGCGATTGCTCGAGGCTCCTCGGCTTCCCGTTCGAGACCGAGAATAAGGAACTAATCCTTAGTCCTCGCGTGTAATCTACCATACAAACAGCGAGATCCACTAAAGCTGGAAGTAAAGGCGTTCGGCCGAACGATATACATCGAGAAACTTCTTTAGTCTAACCATTAGGAGAGGGGGTAGCGTGATCTCCTATATCTACAAATCTACATAGCGGTTATCTGAAACAAGCGGTGATTAGCGCGCGAGTAAAGGCGCTTCTGCGCGTCATCTCTTGATCTCAGTTTCCATTTCCTCCTCGATGGTCTTCTTCTGCAACAGCGCGAACTTCGGCAGCAGCGTTAACGCCGAAGGCAAAAGCGCGCTTCGCCTTCCTCGACTTCCTCCCAGAAGTTGCCTTGTCCTGTCCGCCCTCCTCCGGGCTTGCAGCGTGGAGCTTCAGCGGCAGCATTGGAGGCCCCGAAAGCCCGAAGCTTAGTGGACTCGAAGGCGATCTGAGGCGGCGTCGGTCAGAGCCCTCGCATGCGCTGGCGTCGCCCATGTGCGTCGGGTTCACCTCAAGCGGCCAAGGGGGCCACTTGCGCCGCGGAATCACCGAGTCTTGCGGCATTACGACCATCGATCGGTTGAACCACGGAACCACTATCGCGAGTGCGTGGAATGCCAAGAAGTCGGAGTCTTTACCTCGAAGTTGCATCCTCACATATCCGCTGAGGTGGCGTCGGCCGGCCAGCGGATCCTTACAAGCAGTAACCCTCTCGGCCATTACTCATTTCGAGGCCCCTGCGGCTTCGGTTGTGAAGTAATCTTTGCGTGGAAGAAGAGAAGTGCCATGCAAGGAGCGACCGTGGAGGCGAACGGGGCGTTTCTCGGGTTACTAAATCCCCGGTATCTTTTACGTTTTCCTCTAGATACTAACACCTCGACTTACGCTTTCGCAACCCCGGTGGTGCCTAGAAAGCTATGGTCGCTTGATGAGTGTTCATTACGGCGAAGAAATGTAAAGTATCTAGTAAAATCCCCAAAGTTCATAGCATGGAGTATGTACATGCATTGCCCTCCCCCGAAAGCAAAAAGCAAGCTGCGGGCACCCAGCTTCGGCGGCGAAGTCATAAATGATCCTCGAGGATGATCATTTGTTCACCTCGACTTCGACCATCCCGCCACCATCTCACCCGTAGAGCGCATTTGCCCCGCTTTTCGATCGCGTCTCCTTGACCCGCCAATGGTCGCGTCCGGTCGGCGGCATGTGGCGAACTGTACGAGCACTAGCACATATTCCGCCACGGATCTGGCGACCTCCACGCCCTGGCCAGGCGACCGCTTCGCATAAGATATGGGAGTAGGTCGGCGGAACGTTAGCGCGCAGAACGGCGAGGGCATAGTGCGGCTTCGTTGCGCTTTCGCGCTCTGCGAATCCACCTCGGTGGCACAAGCTTGGCCATGCTTTGAAAGCCCGGACCAAGCCGTTCATGAGAATCGCCAGCGCGAGTTCAGCGTTCCTCTGCACCATGGCGATTCTTCTCCCGCTGACGGCACTCGGAACGCGCGCCCGCACCTCTCGCGCGTCTTGGAAGCTTCCCTTCCAGGCTCGGATCCAAGCCGCGCCGCATAACATCTCTCAGCTTCTGGCAGGCGTGCGCATGACCCCGGATCTGCGAGGCTCGGCTTCAGCGTCACCTGAGCGCTTGCTCGAGCCGAAGCCACCAGTGCGGTAGGAGGGCATCGAGGCTCGACGCTGGCGGTGCACTTCCCGCCGGAAGGTCATCATGAATACGGTGACGGACGACCTGATCGGCCGGGAGGCCACAGGATGGAGAAGAAAAAGCTCGGCGTCGGCAAGATCGGGCTGAAACCACCTCGACACCAAGCAAAAAGACTCACTCCATAAGGGTTCCCTAATGCGGAAGGTCGACAAGAGGCGTGTGAGCCCCCTCTTCTCCGCGGCCAGAGTCGTGAGGCAGATCGAGATCTTGGGGTTCGACCCCGAAGTGGCTACTTGGCCCCACTTCTCCTTTTCAGGACAGCGATCGTCGCCCGCTGCGCTTCGCCATTGCTCCAAGTCTTCTAACTCTCCTTCTCTGTGTCGCGTAAACTACGCGTCGGGCAATACACCGCCAGCGCGTGCTACCACGTCCCGCGCGATGGCGCAGCTCTCATCCACGCCCTCGCCTCGCATTAAAATGCGGCGTGGCGGTGGGGCGAAAGGGCCTATCTTGCGGCGGGGAGAGCCTTGATCACGACTCTTCCGATTTCCATTAAGGCTTCGTGACTAACTCGTCGGCCGGTCAGCGGCGTCAGGGTGAGACGCGGCGACCCAGTGGATCGGGGCGGTAGATGAAGCCGCACGAAGCGGAAAGCTAAGCAAGAGACGACCACCACAACACCTCCTGCATCAAAAATAAAAGTTAAGGCAATCTCTTCCTTAAGAGTTCTTCCGCATTCATTTTCCCACTTCAAGTCCGAGCGTTGTGAAGCAATCACAACCTTGGTCCCCACACCCCGCTCGGGGGCTTCGAGTTCACACACTTTCTCGGGTCAGAAAACCCGGTCGGCTATTGGGTCCTCCCTAGCGGTAACCCTCTCGACCCGAAGCACTACGGCCTACGCCCCGGTGGCTACGATTGCGAAGTAGTGCCTTGCGGAAGAAGGAAGTACCCATGAGGTGCGACTCATTGTTCGTCGAGAAACTCCTCTCCGCGCAAGTGTAGATGAAGCGATTTGCACCTAAGTGCCCACTCTCACTGCATTCGGATGACCCGATCGGCTATTAGGTTCCCCTAGCGGTAACCTTTTTTGACCCCCAAAGCGCTATAGCCCTCGCCCGATGGCTCTGATTCACAGTAGTGTTTCGCGGAAGAAAAATTACCCATAACATCACGATCCATAGGCGTCGGGAGCACTCTGTCCATGGCCAGTATAAGCGAACATTCGCTCCTTAGGCCCGGCTCCTATTTGACCCCCCTCAAAAGTGTTAACTTGGCGACCCTCGCTTGCATAAACCTCTGCGGTTTTACGAAGCCACGGCAATCGAAATGTTCATCATCTCTGGGAAGGCGAAAAAAGGGGGAGGAGCTTCACTGGGTGGCCCGGCCGGCTAAAAATATCGATTCATTACAAGACAAAATTATTACAAAAACCAAAATGCTCAACTTTCTTCTTGTTTCGGTGGAGGATGCTCTCTGGCGGAATCCGGTTTCAGAATCACCTCGGCGTGAGGCGGCTGGCTCTGAACCGCCGACCTCTTCGCCGGACCGGTTTGCATAACTTGCCCGCTGCCTAACAATGGCGAGGTCGATGTCGCGATAATAATGGGAAGAGCAAAACCGGCGCCGAGCAAGCTCGAGCTCTATCCCTCACTCACCGCGCGCTTAGCGTGCTCTCCGGCCTGCGGGCAGCCACTGTGGCTGCGCGAGTCGAACCCGGCTCGGAGGTTAGAGCTTTCGGTCATGGATCTCCCGCCCGACTTCGTGGAGGAATCGTCGGCTCGGCTTCCTTCGCTCGGGCGAATCTCGCTCACTTGGCGCTCCGGCTGCCGAGAAGGCCTCGCTTCGTCTTTGCCATCAACGCATCACATTCCTCCCTTGCCCGTCTTCCGCACCCCACGGCATCGGCGAGCTCCTCTGCTGCGTAGGTCAAAAGCAATGTCGGAGAAAGAAAGCGGCGGTTCGCAATCGTGGAAGACTTCGATTAAGGTTATTACGCTTACGGTATGAGGGCCTTCGGCGTTGGAGCTCCAACCGCGGCCTCGGTCGTGTCTTCCTTCAGTAAGGTGTCCCTCTGGCGGAATCGAGGCTCACCCGAGCTTGATCGCGCTCACCACAGGCCAGCGCTTTCGCGGCGGCGTCCACACCTGGCGGCGAGGGCGCCGCCAAAGATGCCTCGAGCTCGGATATCCTCATCTCACAGGACTCCGTTATCCGGTGTCTCTCGGCGGCTCCTTGAGACCTCTTCGCCTCACTTGGATTCGTGTATACGGGGTTTCTGAGCTTCAGCGCAACTTCGGGGCGGTTGCCCTCTTCTGCGGCGGTCACCCTTTGCTCATGCATAGAGTAAAGAAGCATGACATCTCTCCACAAGAGCTTTGATTCTTCGCAAGTCCGGGCACTTCATTTAACTGCAGCGCTAAAGTGAATCTGTATGAAAGCCCAATTTTTCGTTGATCCGGTAAGTGAGGTTCGTCATGTTAACATCTTCCATACCGTTGTTAAAATCCTCACTTAGTTATAGACATACAAGTGTTAGTGCATTATTTTGCATGATTAGGGAGTAGCAAAACCCTAAACATCATTTTCCAAAGCGCACATGTTATACTGCCTGTAGTCATTGACATGTGGGCCATATGCATATGAGAGAGGAGTGAAGGCTGCACATACCTACCCTACTAGTTGCTACATTACTCACCCCTACCTATGTACATGACAAGTCAATGACACATGGGACCTACCTTTGCATAGAAAATTGTGGACTGCACATCTTTTCCATGTCTTTTCTTACTTCAAACCACTCATACCCACTCTTTTAACCACTCTATGACATGTGGGACCTAGCCCCACATGTGAGGCATGAGTGGGCAGCATATATAAGTCTCTCCACATTGTTTTCTCCTCCCATACTGCTCATTTGTTCATCTCCAACCAGGAAAAACAGCAAACACCCCTCTCCAACCTCTTGCCATTTCTCCCCCACAATTCCCCTCCAAACTTGAGTTTTGGTTTGTGCATGCTATACCATCTTGTAGCCAAGGTCAAGAGCTTCACATCCATCCAAATGGATTCTTGAGAAACCAAGTTTTGGGTAAGTGGCAATCGTTTTTCTTGCTACCCATGTTCTGAAATTCTGCTCCTTGTAACTTATTGCTATTTTCCCCATGGAATCCATCCTCATCCCTTGATTAATTCGGGTTTGTCATAAAGAAGTTCGAGGAGGAGGGCTAGTGGTCGTTGCAAGCACGAGCAAAGGAAGTTATTGCCGTCTCGTGAGCTAGGAGGAGGTGAACCGTGAAGAACCCGGCATTGTGACATTTTCATCATCCACTCACAGAAACCAACATCCACTAAGTACACAAGCAACCCTAGTGTGGTAAGAATCTACTCTAGTCCATCCTTAAAACCCTAGACCTTTCCTTTGAAATGTAGATGGCAAATAGGCAAATAAGCGCTTTGAAGCGGAGGCGCCCAGCTCGGATAGTCCGAGGTTTAGCTCGGACATTCCGAACTATTCGGATATTCGAATGGTATTTGGATGGTCGAATAGAAGCGATATGGCGTGGCCAGAGGGCTGCTTTCCGGACATTAGAGTAGCGTCGGATACTCGAACCTACCGCCGGATACTCGAACCAAATTGCGGATAGTCGAATGGAATTTCACTTCATATCTGGGGTCCACTCGGACGGTCAAAGTGAAACTCGGATACTCCGAACATAATTCAATAAAAGCTTTAAGACTTGAACTTTTAACTCAAAAACTCAATTAGTACTTTCATGTTATGACTAGTACTACACATCATGAGCATTTCACGCATCTTTTCATCATGTACACCATTTGAATTCTTGATTGGTGTTTATTGGATTCGGATGTTCTCGTTAGGTGTTGGCGCGGAAGGCACTCCGAATGCGACTAAACTACGAAGTCAGAAACGAGCGACAAGGCACTATCTTAATCCTTGAACATGATTGCTCCTACTAATTGAAAGTTATACTGAGAACTATTTTATCAATTGCATGCTTACTTTCAATTACAATTATGTTCGGGTAGCATTCGTAGTTAGTGCATAGCTGTACTTCATCCTTTTTCCATGTCATCAATTGTAAGCCCTAGGATGTGGGTTTATCATTATTATGTATATGGGTTTTATGCGATTTGCTAGCCATGCTTAGAACATCGTTAGGAACGCGATAGATGGACTTAATCCATCGGTGCAATGATTGAAGAGTATTATGATGATGTTGATTTTAATTGTTGATTATTGAGTAAAGATATTGGTTAAGGACCCTAAGGTTAAATCTGGTGGCGTCTTTTTGAGTAACTATCATGCGAACCACCGCCGTTTATGGGACCGGCGTAACCAAATACTTGTGTATGACTAGGGTATGTAAACCATGTGCACTTTCGAATTCCTTGAGCTTAGTGGGCGTCAAGGAATGGCTGCCAAAATTCCACAGGCTTAGTGGGCGTCGGGGAATGTCCTCGGAGTCCCTCGAACTTTGTTGAGTTGGGGATGTCAACAGCGGTGTACTCCTTGATCCACACAAACCTTTGGGCACCAGCGGGATCGAGGTCCAGATCATCCGGATGGTTTAGATACACTACCATGCATCTTGGAAAATGGTTTGTCACGTTCACCTCGGCGGACACATCTAAGAAATGTGTTAATAGCTTGGCTCACGAGTGTGGCGTGTCGGTAATAGATAAGTCGTACCTCTGCGAGTTGAAACTATTGAATAGCGGCGTCCATGGTTAAGGCGATCTCTTGAATTGTCGATCCTTTGAAGTATTAAGGTCTTAGTGAAATGGGATGGGAGTGGGAAAAAGGACATGAGTATTGGGTACTACGTGTGTGTAGTCGAACATGGCGATAGAACTCATGGTTGGAGAATGCTTGAAGGCATGAGATAAATGTGATTATGATGATGTTATATGATGTATTAGAATTTACAAATGTTTGCTAAATGCAATTCCTTTCAATCTATATTTGTTTACTGATTGATTCCAAATATTGCTTTATCTTTGAAATTGCCATTTGCCTTCCTTTGATGTAGCAACCACATGTAGTTAAAAACCAGCATACAACTTATATTATTGTGCGAGTACACTCTTTGTACTCAATCGGATTGTCCACTTGCTGCAGGTGAGGATGAGAGCCTTTGCGGGGACTTTTTGGGGCGATTTAACAATGCTAACATTTAGTCGCCGTTCTTGCCCGATTGGTTGCACGAGGTTTGGGGCATGCCATCTGGCCCTTTTGTTGTTTATCTTTTGATTTCGCTGCTACTTGATGTAATAACTCTAAATATGTCGTTATGGACAGGTCCTACTTTTGGTATGTAATAACGTATATGCTTCCGCTAATTGTGTATGTGTTGTGATTTCAAGCTGTTGGATGAGAATGCTCGTGTTGGCGAACTATCACAGGGACCAACACGGGTATAATCCCAGGGCGCCTTAGGGTTCCTTGATTCACTTGAGATATGCCACGCATTTGGGTGAATCGGTGGAGTCGAGGCGGTTCCTGAAATCGAAGGTTGAAGTCGAGAATTCGGTCGGGATTACACGGCAAGCGGGCGGGTAACCTCGACAGCGACCTTGACACCTCATCGGTCGAGCCAAGGGCAGCCGCGGCCCCGCCGAATTTGGCTCGAGATGAGACTCCACATGCGCGCCCTTTTGGAAGGTCCCCCAACTCGACCTCGGCTCGGCGTCCGGTCTGGCTGCGGCATCACCGGAAGGTCGTTGCCTACCGAGTTGCCGCAGTGGCGTGTCCCGATTTCTGCGAGACATCGCTACCGGTTTATTTTCGGCGTCAACAGCTCGACCTCGGGCTATCCTTCGGCGAGTTCTTGGGAAGCGGCAGCGGTGCGGCGGCGCTAGGATTGCGCCCGGTGCGCCGAACCTGGCGGCGAGCGAAGTTCTTCTCGCCTCCTCCGGTCCCGCTCGTCACGGAAGTCTTTGGAGTCTCCGCGCCCCAACTCCTGGAGGGCCTCAGGCGGTGGCCCCGATTGGCAGCGGCGGCGGTCGGCGCTCGGCGCTCAGGCCATTCTTTGAGAGCGGACCCGGCGCCGTCTCACGCTAGACCACCACCTCGTCCGAGCTTTCCACCGCCGAGCGATGGAATGGCAGCAGCATTTTCTTCGCTGGCCTCCTTGGGGGAGGCATGTCGCCCTTTCGTTTCCCCAGGGACGTCTCCTCTTGGGCGACCTCCACCTGCGGCGTGGCGATAGGGGCGCTCGTACTGATACCCTCGCAGGGCTCGCCGCCAACTAGTGGCCTGAGGAAGGCCTCATACGGATTGCCGAGGCTGTCGCCACCACCGTTGCTTTCGAGGCAGCCGGATCGGCGGTCGGCAGCAGTGGTCCTGGGCGTCCTCGCTGCTGGCGACTGCCATCGCTCCCTCTTCTTCTCGCTCCTCCTCTCCTCTCTAGCTTCTTGAGGCGGACTCTTCAGGGGCAAGTCTCATGCGGACTGGGCCTTCTATTTGTTTCTCCCCTGGCGGCGTGCGGGACACCATCTTGCCCGATCCTGAATGGTCCAAAATCACCAGTTAATTCAGATGTTAAAAAGCGCGGACACGAGAAAGGGAAAAAGGCACTCGGCCTACAGTGGGGGTTCTCCATTGAAAAAGGTTCGGGGCCGCCACCGCGCCAGCCGTAGTAGCGCCCAAACCGGCATTAGCCACCACAGCCTCGACCTCCGGCAGCGGGAGTTCGCGCGACCATCCTCATGGGTTGGACGCCCGCCATCTGACGAGCAGGCGTGGCTGTCCATAAAGGTTGCATGCACATCTTCATGAGCAGCGTACAACAGCGTTGTCGGTCGAGCCCGCTCCATTGAAGCTTGATCCGCTCCAAGATCGGCTCCACTTTCTTTCTCCTTCTTGTCGAGGCCCGGCCCCCTCTTCTCTTGACTTCGAGAGGCGGCGGTGAAGGCTGGGCGCTGCCTCGAATTCTGAGCATAGAACCACTCGGTGCCATCCTCGGTTTGGCGTCGGTAGCTTCAAGGATGTACTCGTCCGCGACTGAGCGGGCTGGATGGCCGCACCCCATGGGCGGTGGCGCGTGCCACTTATCCTCCACGATCGGGCGTAGAAGAGGTACTTCCACAGCAGCCAGTGGGGCTCGATCCCCAGGAACGCTTCACACAGCGTTATGAAGATCGTTATGTGAAGAACGCCATTAGGGTTGAGATGATGCACCTCAACCCCGTAGTAGTGCAGCATCCCACGGACGAAGGGATGAAGCGGGAGCCCGAACCCGCGCTCGTAGAACCAGGCGGGGATCACGACCTCCCCCTCCTCCGGCGCTGGTTCCATGGCCCCCGTCGGGACCCTCCATTGCGAGGCATCTTGCGGGGGGAGGAACCCTTTCCTCATTAGACCAAGTGCGCGGCTGAACTCGGCAGTGCATTCCGACCACGACATTCTCAATCCCGAAGCAATCGGAGGTCAGAGGAGAGGAATGTGAGCAATTCTCGCCCAACTTTATTGTTTCTTTTTCTCATCTCAGGAGAAACCGAGGAACAAGGAAGGCAAAGCCAAGGGGGCGGCGAAAGCGAAAGTAGGAGGGTGCCCAAACGCCTCCCCCGCGCCGGTCTTATGGGTGCTTGAGCAGGCACCGATAAACTGACCACCTGTGGGGGCGCGTCTGCAGCCGGGTGAGCACCAGTCAACACGGCCTCGTATGAAGCGTCACCCATCGCATCGGGGCGCCACGCCGCGCTGCTGGTAAGACGTATCGCCCCCAATCATCTTATTTCGCATTTAATTCCCGCACGCGCATTAAATGCTTGCAGGGATGTCGGGGTATCGCTCCGGGCGAAATGCCCTGTGACCTCTTAATCTCCGCCTCGGTGGCTTAAACCGCCCAAGCAGGAGGAGAAAAAGCCCACGAGCCCTTGCAGCCTCGAGGTGGCGAGAGGGCTTGAATGCCTCACGATTAAGACACGGCCGGGTCCCAAAGGCAAGATCCACCAAGTAGATCCCAGGCCCAGTGACCGGGGCAGCGGCGAGGCAAGTTCAAGCGAACCCTCGTGGGTCATTAGTTGGGTTGGCGGACGACCCAATCGCCTTAGCTTCGTGTCAGAGACCATACTTCAAACTCTCATGAGCCCCGAAAGAGCTGCAGCCCATTGCGCCAGGGATTCTGACGGCTGGCTAGTGGTCCGATGCAGGATTGAGTAAAGAAGGTTTTTATGGGTGGCCCCAGTAGTCGGACACTGACGAGGATCGTCGCTCGAGAGATCGCTCGATCTCGAGGCCCACCACGGATAACCTTTGTAGCTCCACGAGCACGGTGTTCGGCCAAGCATAGCAAACCGCGTCTGCTCACCCCTCCAGTCCCACACTGCGGGCCGAGGCGTACATGTGGGACCAAGCCGGCCTCTCCTCCCGTGAGATCGCCTCGCGCGAGCGAGGACTTGGGATGGATGCCCCATGCCTGGCGTGGCGTTAAACCCGGCGACTAACTTCGCCCGGCTATGGCGTAAAATAGCACTCGGCCGGAACCTCTCGCGAAGGCATCCGGACCTACCGAACACGGCGCGCCCAGCTTCTGGCGTAAAAATAGCACTTTCGAGCCGGAACCTCTCATGAAGGCATCCGGACCTCCGCCAAACATGGCGCACCAGGCTGGCGTAAAAATAGCACTCGGGGCAGGAAACTCTCGCGAAGGCATCCGGACCTCCTGCAGAACACGACCACGCCCGGCTCACGGTGTAAAAATAGCACTCGGGGGCAGGAACCTCTCTGATGAGCATCCGGGACCTCCCTGCGCGACCACGGCCGCGCCTAGCTCTGGCGTAAAATAGCACTCGGAGGCCGGAACCTCTCATGAAAGCATCCGGACCTCCTGCCGACCACCTGCGCCCTAGCTTCTGGCGTAAAAATAGCACTTTCGGAGCAGGAACCTCTCGCTGAGGCATCCGGATCTCCCTACCGACCACGGCCGCGCCCGGCCTCTGGCGTAAAAAGCACTCGGGAACCGGAACCTCTCGCGAAGTCATCAGGATCTCCTGCGACCACGGCGCGTCTAGCTACGACGTAAAACCAGCGTTTAAAAACCGGAACCCTGCTCAAGGTGGCCCGGCGTCTATGCCGACCGGCTCAGCGTCGAGCCAAAGCCCTCCGACCAAGTCGGTCGGATTCGTCTGACCCGGGTAACCCCCCGACCAGCCCTCAGGCACTTGGGGGCTCGAGGGCTACACCACCGGTTCGCTTCGTGCGCACCAGTCGAGACAACCAACCAAAGCGGGCCGGACCGCGCCTCTGAGGCGTGGCTCGATCCACTCAGGGGCTCAGGCTCGATCAAGTCTGTATTCTTCGCTCAGTCGGATCCTTCGCCGATCGGATGTAAACCCCCCGACCAGCTCTCCGAGCAGCTCGGGGGCTCGGGGGCTGAAGGATCGAGATGGCGAACAGAGGTGAATGGTGCATAAATAAATTTTCCCAAAAATACTCCAACTAAAACCTTGACAAGATCACGCCAAAAGAAAACCGATGCTCCACAAATTAGCAAAACCCATAAAAAGCCGAACGACTAGACAACTATGTGTATCCTAGCTTACATGGATGAGATCCATAAAATATGTGAGGATTTTTCAATCAAAATCTTGGTTGTCAAGTGTCCAAATAAAGAGGAATCAATTCAAATACTTCTTTTCTAAAAGAGATGAAGCCAAGACACAAAAGTCTCTTTTAGAAAAGCAAAAGCAGATATTTCCAGAAGCTGTCTTTAATTTGAACAGAAGGTTGGTGGGTTTTTGCTGCTCAAAAAATTATGAGAAATTTTCTCCCTATGACAAGATGATACGTGAAGCTCTCTACCAAATTTCAGATCAAAAAGACATGTATAAAAATCATCATAAATCGATGAACACAAACAGTCAGGAACTTCGAGCAGAAAATTTGGGGCTCAGTTTTCACCTCATCGCGCCCAAAAGGTGCAACAAGTGAACTCCAAAATTTTTATACAGATGTATTTGGGAGTCCCGCACAATCTCTAACACACTATGCAGCCTTACTAATATTACAATGTAATACATTCGGCCAGGACAAACTATGCAGCCTTAGTACTTGTATTACAATATAACAAATTTAGTCAAGCCAGACTATGCTGCCTTACTACTTATATTTGGTTTATAATCAATAAACCCTTGCATAATATTTCATTCGTGTTGAAGTCCCTCTGCGTTGCAATATAGTCTCTATGTTGTGACTATTACTATTTATCAACTAAACTCAAAATATGACCTTCCATATTTCCAAAAAGTTTCGTGATCTATGTTTTGTTCTGGTACTGTTAACTGTGGATGGGATCAGAACTGTGTCTCTTGGGATCACACGGTTCAGCTGTTTGATTTTAGAAATCGTTCTTGGCCATGACAATGACGGTGTATTGTGCTCAAAACTTCTATTATTGTGACCATCAAGATATGAGAGGGAGATATGTTGATTATAAATTTCTAATTTATAAAGCTTGTGGAATGGTGCTGTTGCTTTGTACTTTGTAGTACTTACTAACTTCTTTTGGTTTCTGTCTTTGATTTGTCATTTGTCCCAATACAGTCCATCATTATGGTTCAGCAAGAAAATGATTGGTGCCTGCATCCTTCATGCTTTCATTGACGTAGTTACACGACAGATTTCCTTCATTATTCTCATCAGAACCATCGAGTCATCGACAATTGGATTTCAATGCCAAAATTTAGTTATAATATGCAACTGGACATGC
Organism: Guadua angustifolia; assembly: GCA_036346375.1. Lineage (NCBI taxonomy): Eukaryota > Viridiplantae > Streptophyta > Magnoliopsida > Poales > Poaceae > Guadua > Guadua angustifolia. Next base: position 38,042,317 of record CM070502.1, read on the forward strand.
CCTTTGTGTAGTACTGTATTAACCTAGTAGCCACGCACCACGCAACCATATGAGACCCGTGGTCTTGGCTCTTGACAAAGCCTTGGAATCCTCACCTGTGGATATGTGCTGCAGACGATTGCATTTCATCAGGTACAGTCAGCGCCCATGTGTTGGTATTGGTAGCCGTAGCCTCTGGTCTATGTGCTGCCTGTTCAGGTGGTTTATGGAAGATCAAGTTGCGTTGGTTGTTGGTCGGGTCCGCAGCTGGATCGGTATATCTTGTGTACAGCAAAATGAAAAGAAGATATATTGTTAGTATCTACCGTTAAACTGTCTGCAAGGAAGAACATGATTATAACAAAATCCACTTTTCACATTTCATTTTAATCACAAAAACAATCAGTCAAGGCAAATACAAAAGAGTATAATATGATCTACACATGGTTAACTGTGGCATTTGGCAAACATGAAATCTATCACTAAGCCTACATCACAACAAACTGCATTTCCAAAAATGAATGGACTACTTAATGACAGACACCCAACAGACAGTCATCCAGAGTAAAAGGTGAAAGAAAGGCGGAATAACTTTCAAAATTGAAAGCTCCTATTTTATATATCAGTATAGATAATTCATAACAGGATGATAACCTAAAATAGCATGCCTAGAATGCACATGCAATCTGGTTAACGAAAATGAAGCCATTAAGTAACTCATTAGTGTATTTCCATTCAGTAATATTACTGAGTACATAAATGACCAAACTTATATTTCGGGTGGAATAAATGTAATTCTTATGGAGCCCGATCCCAAGCCTGTAATGGATGAGACTTCCAACCCGAGCCTGAGCAGGTACCTTAACATCCACCAAACCATCGAAAATGCTGAGGTCTCCACCACTGCTGCAGATGATGCTTCTGTTGCAAGACATCGAGACCAAGGGAAAACTAAGAAGCTTGAAGGTCGATATACCATCTCGGAGGTATCAGATGCTAGGGTCCCAGTTGCACTATGAAAATCAGTAGCAAAATATAGGTTAACATGTGGGTACAACGTAAGGGATAAAGTGCCAATCACCTATTTGGATTGGCACAAAATATCCTATGTCACCAAAGAGGATCTATGGATAGAGTTCAAAAGAACCTTTGAATTCCCCGAAGAAGGCCAAGAACTTGTGCGTCGTGAAGCGTTGATGACCATGGATGTGGCATGGAGGAACTTCAAGGCGAGGCTGAATACAAACTATGTGAAGAAAAACCGTTCAGTCATTGGAGACTATCCAAAATTAGAGCCATATTGGGATGAGTATGTAATGATGAAGTAAGATGAAGCAGCAAAGAAGTCTAGTGAGGACCATATAAACATCGTGGGAGGAATATTCACTCCCAAAGACTAGGCACGAGTGGAGTGCATAAGTAAAATTCCTCAATGGGAGAGGTAGGAATTAGATCTTGATCCAGTAGTAGCGCCAAGTCCCTTAACGGACTTCGGACCGAGTCAAGCACTATGTGCTAGTGAGGGCATCTATCACGTCTGGTGGGGCTTATCATTCAAAAGCATCAATGCGAAGCAATATTGCAAAGAGTTGAAGCGTATGCGTCGAGTCTAGCCAAGGAACTTTCCACGGATAGGAGAAAGAAGAACTAACGGCGACCCTAGGAAACAAAGAGCACCACTGGTAAACTACGAGGCATTGGGGTCAAGGTTCACTGGAAGATGGGATTCTTAGAGCACGAAGACTCTTATAGGAGTCGGAAGAGAGCCAAAGAAGAGCTTGCGAATAGAAATTGGAAAAGATGAAGGAAAAGGTTCTTGAGAAATACAAGGCACCATAGAAGAACAAGTTCAGCGACAAGTACAACAAGTCATGAGCCAGTCGCAAGTCCACAACATTCTCTCGAGCCCTACGAATCGTCGTAGTAGTTGTGCGTCCACGCCATTAGTATAACTAGATAACACCCATTATCACATGAATGACATACAAGACCCACACCACCTACCTCAGCGTGCCCGTCATGAACATATTCCTACAGGCTGGTACATAAATAGCTTATCCATGCCAAGAAGGGGGTGTTTTGCACAACTCCCCGATAGCGCCAGGTTAATATGCAAAGGTCCAGGTAGACACAATACTTCCACAGTTTGCTGACATCGGGCTGGAAATGCCCTCCAACGATGAGGATACAACTCTAGGAAGTGTCATTCACTCATTCATCCAGTGGCGCAAGTGTGACATTGTCTTGGACCATCTAGTGCTAGCCTCTCCTGCAGTAGAACTCGTGTATCTGTCACCAGCACCTGAGCATGAAATGGCTAGTGTGAGTACTTCAAAGGACAAACTTATAACCCCTGATCTGAAGAAATGGCACATTAGACAAGCCATATCATTTAGATCGGTAATCGAAATAGAGTATGATGTTGTGTGAGAAAAAAGTAAAGGGAAAGGTGTAGTCTGAAGTACAAAATAACCAAGAAAGATTAAAATTCGATCTAGGAAGTCTTTAGTCACCCATTCGAGTTAAATAGCCTAACATTCATGATCACGACTATTACATACTTGGTACATAGGCGATCCAACCAAGCGATTCTCTGAAAGTGATCCTTGCCATTTTCGAGAGGAACATTCTCACCATAAGGGGTGTCTACTTCTTGATAAAATTCAATAACTTGCACTGACTTGTACTATCACGATGCCCTCGACATATATTTTTTGAGATGTTGGTCCTTTGTAAGTGTCTAATATATAAATCATGGTCTACATTCATGTAATACCAACAAATGTCATATCTAACTTTTTCCTTATCTGATGCGAGATAATCGAACTAAGAACCAAGGGGCGATGGGATTCCTCGACTGGGAATGATGCCTGCTAGGCGAAATCACAAAACACCAAAGGAGGTCGAGGAATATGTATATAACACTTTGATCAAACTATAAGACAAGGAGTTTATACTTTTACTATACAATTTTAAGTAAGTTTCTCACTACCTAGTTAAATTACTTGTTGATTTAGTACTTTACTCGATCTTAGGACTAATGACTATGGCATCATATATGTGTATGTAGATTCCTTTGGATTCTCATAGTATTTACTCGAGAAAAGAGTAGGATGTTGATCATGGACCCATTGGATAAAGATAAAAAAACTATGAAGAGCTAATAAGTTTAATGAAAAAGGCATTCAAAAGATATTGTAAAAGAGCTAGAGATACGCCCATTATAGAAATCCCTTTCAATCTGTACTAAATTTTGATGCATACGCATAAGCAATATTCTTATATTGCATTTAAGTAATAAATAACTCCTTTCATGATATTTTAGTTTATTCAATTTTTGCGGTGTCAAGCGATCGCGAGGCACAAATTTATGTGGGTACTTTATGTACCAATATTTGGATGTCTAAATGACTTCAAATAAAAAAATTGTCAACAAAAAAGTTGTAGATCTCATCGAGAGCTATAATTTTCATATAAATTTTGTCTCCATCCGACTCCGTATGCAAAAGTTATTATTTTTTCAAAAAATATTATCGCTCTGGGTTTGATTCTGAACGGCGGTGATACTTCCTCCATTATCCTTGTCGATTCTTGTTGAGAACCGCGGTGATATCTTTATCATTAATCGGTTCTTAAGAAGAACCAACGATGTAAAGTATCATTGCTTGATTTAGCTTATGAGCCGCGGTAAAAGTGTTATCACTTGGGTTCTAGCCAAGCGATAGTGATAGACAGGTGAAACGAGGTTTTTGTAGTAGTCTTTGTGAACTTATCATGGGTCATATCATAAGAAATTTTACAGTGCATTATACTAGTAGTATACAGTGGGTAGTAGAAATAAGATGTAGCTATTGATTTATTGAGGATATTCTTACTATACCCTGCTACCGGAGGAAGTAAAAATAAATATTAGCTTATTTGAACTATTGTATCGAAAAAATGAACGTTTCATATTGAATTAATGTACTTTAAAAGAGCTCTATATCATAGGTATGTCTAGGGGAACAAATACATGTTTTCCTTTCACATAGTAGTTAGATCAAACACCAATTGATGCTGTTGATACTTGTGCCAAACCCCAATGTCCCAACCCCCACTCCCCCACTGCTCTTACCTCCCTCCCCACCAAATCATCAAATTTGTGCCATCACCGGAGTTCACAAAATCAACAAAAATCATTGGAAAATCATAATTATTGACCGTATCAAGTCGGTTCGACATCTAATACTGGTAAGTAAACCAGTCAAATTCAAAAAATTCAAAAATGTATGCGATGCAAATATCATGATTATTGAGGAAATATCATGATTGTCGACCCGTATTAGTGAAAATCACTCTAAAATCGACCACCAAATAAGTTCACTTCGTTGATGGATTATCGAACAAATATCATGATTATCGGCCGTTACAAATCGATTTTTGCTTATTTGAATATTTTTTCCAAAAATTTGATTCCATAACCCGGTTTTGAATGATTTTTGTGATAATAAAAATCACAAACATTTCAAAAATCACGATTCGATTTTGTGAACCCTAATCACCACCCTCTTCCTACCATCAGATGGCTTGCCACCACCTTTTATTTCCTCTAACATAAATTGACTTTGGATTAGAAATTTAAATGGAGGTATTCTAAATTAAACTACCTTAACAATTGTTTTGAAATTTTTATGTTGATTCAGTTTTCAAATGATTGTGGTTTTGATATTTTCTTGTAGCTCACAGTTTACACTTGGAAAAAAGTTCATATGTTACCACTCAAAAAAAAAAAGTAAATTTTCAATTTTAAGAATGATATCAATAAAATCACACCTATACATTTAAAATTAGGCGTATGAACTTTCACCCTTGTATCGGCACTCTTGCAAAAGACTTATATTAGACTCCTCATCATCGGCGGTTTTCAAAAATCATGTGTGATGTTTGATCCTCAAAAATAGTTTTATCCAAAATCCATCTGCGATAGAATGGTAGGCGATTTTTGACTAAAACAGTTAGTGATGAGATTAACATCATAGGCGGTTTTACCCAAAAAGCGTACGTGATTCTGCCATGCTCATCACAAGCGGTTTTGGATAAAAGCTGTCTATGATGAGTGTCTTGTAAGTAGATAGTTTTATTCAAAAACCACCTATATTGACCATGGAAGAATCATAGGCAGATTTTGGATAAAACTGTCTGTGATGTTAATCTCATCACTAACGGTTTTAGCTAAAAATCATTTGAGACTATCACAGACTATTTTTGAATAAAACTATCTGTGATGAGATTTTTCTGGAAATCATGACTTATGATAGTAGATTTTTATGTGCATGAGCATCATTAACATAACATATGTTAACAAAATATGTAGTTGGATACTATCCTCCATCAGCAAGTAATGCACAAATCCACTGACTTATCATATGCGTGAGAAAATATAATAAGATATCTAGGGTAATTATCCCAAATAAGATGATTGTTGCGAAAATCAAACATACTGATAAACAAAACAAAGTACTTTAATCTGGGACAAGGTCAGACAAAATAAGTTACAAGCAGGTAATAAAAAAGATCTGTGAAGCACCTTCTGTCTTCAGTTTGGGCTACTTGAACACTTGGCCTTTATTCTAGGACTTCTATGAAGAGAGGTCACTGAAATAGGGATTCTGCCTTTCTTCTTGCATGGACCCTTGGCCTTTTAGGGAGACTTGCTACAATTTCCATTAACAGGCAGAGCTAAAACAGGTGCAGATTAAGGAATTATAGCCAAATTTTCATTTAAATTCAAATCATCAGAGACTACATTTGTAGGTTCCTCTAAAAATGGGCTACCAAATAGCTTACTCCAGGTCCTTTTCTTTCAGAGGTATCAAAATTGGTTTTCACCATTTGTAGAGAAGTAAACCATGTAAACACGCAAATAAAGCTTGCTCAATAATTGAGTCTTGTTGATCGGTGGAATTTTATTCTACATTTCTTTAATAACTTCAAAATCAAACTAGCCTAATAGAGCCAATGGTTCTAAAATCTCTAGTGTGAGACTAATCTAGAATAATAGCTAGACTTCCTTCATTCTTGATTGGATAAACAACCTTAGAAAAATAAACCTCCACGTTTAGAAGACTCCACACCAATCGATAACATAGTAGAATTAATTCCAGAAGTGATTGATTGAGATTGTTGTTGTTATTCTAACATGATAACATTCTCAGAATTAAAATTTTGTCAATGTTGAGGTCAATTTTCCCAAACTAGGCCATCTACTTCCATAGGTGGAGCATTGTGAGGAAATGATGCCTCTTTTGGAGGAAATATTGCCTCTTTTGGATGAGCAAACTCACCTCCAAGGAAAATTGGAGCATCCTCTTCTAGCAGTAAAACATTTGCAAGCTCAGTGTTGAGAATGTAAATCATCACTGTCCCAGACTCTCCTTGGCCTGCTGAACTGTGATCTCTCTTGATCACTATTCTTTGAGGAATAAATATGGTGTCATATACTAGAACTTTGGCAAGAACTCTACCTTTAACTCTATTATTGTCATGCCAATAAATTAATTTCTCAAATGAAGAAACAACATGAGAGACATAATAAAATTTCAGATAATCCAGCGAAAACCCTAACAACATAATCCATCCAACTCGAGTGAAGGTATAGGGTTCTCCAATTAATTCCCTCATCATGTTTTATGAAGTGAAAAGTCTTGCATATCCAAGCTGCTAGGGTTGGTTGAGTACCATGATGTCTCTAGTAAGTGTAAAGCTGAACTAAAAAGACAACTCCTAAGGATGAGAGCTGAGTATCATCTACGGACCATTTGCACTTCTTCCACATGATCCGAATGTTTTGAAGTGGTGGTCAGTTGGTCATCTAGAAGATGAGGTTTCACAATTGTAGAGCAAACAAACTCTTCATGATGAAGCAATTGGATTAGGAATTCCAAAGTTTGCCATTTGCAAATTCACGGGAGAAGCGAAGTATTGGTGATGTTGGAACCGCAAATGTGTTAGTGTTAGGGAATGTGTGTAGTGCGTGCGTGGGTGAAGACAAAGAATGCTCGGTTGATCACAATCTACAATGTTAAAAAACTCAACCTGAGGCGGTTCATGGCCTAAACCGCCTATGATAAATCTCATCATAGATGGTTTAGGCCTAGAACCATCTGTGATCACTAAATAGGTCCCAACCTTTGCTCGGTTATCACAGAGGTTCAAGGCTAGAAGCTGTATATGATGACACAAATATAATACTTCTAGGCGGCTTTGTCTTACATAATGCCCCTATTCTGACACTTCCCTCTGCCCCCTAACCCTAGCGGCGATTGCCCCTCGGTTGCTTCCCTCTAGCACTTGTGGCTCCCCCCTCCCGTCGGTGGTGCCCCCTCCCTCTCGGTTACTCCCTCTTCATCTCGGCTGGTCCCCCTCCCCCTCGGTGGTGCCCTCTCCCTCAATGGCACCCTCTCCCTCGGCAGCTCCCCCTCTCCATTAATGGCACCCCCCACCTCATTTGGTCCCCTCCCCTTGGCTAGTGCCCCTCCCCCTTGGAGAGTCCTATGCAAAAGACTTCCCCTCACTGTCTCCCCCTCAGCCATGCCCTCCCCGTTAGTGAGTACTGTGAAAAAGCCTCCCCCTCACTATCCGTGTCATGTTCATTGTGTGCGCATCATGTGTAGCTACAATTTGTAGATCGACCTACCATGCATGAAGAATATTTTTACACCCCCTGTTCCTTCCAAATGATTTTATCGTAGGGAGCAAGTTTTTTTAACTGTGCCCTACATTTTTGAGATGAAGCATGCATAACCATATCTCCTAAATTGTCCATAGTCCATGCTATACTAAATTAACTACCTATTTTGAATGACAATTGAAGTATTTGTCATGAACCTACTCTGATGTATAATACGTGTATAGCTATTGTGCTATCTTTTTTAGGGCAAGCTCCTATGCTATCTGAGATGGCCTTGCGTGTTTGAATCTAGTCTTCATAGACATGTGCAAACTTGATAAGACTACGTAGAATTGAACTCTCTTTTATGCATTGTACTAATGTATTATCCGTTGCATCGATCAATCAATAAACTAGCTATAAGGAATTCCAAGCAGCATGCCAAGGCATGAATGCATCTTGAATTGCATATTGAGCGCATGATTAGACGGGCTGTTCCACTCAAATTAGTTAGAGCCTCAAAAAAAGCGAGAGAAAAGCTCTTGCTCTATCAATTCTACAAGGTGTCTACACATTTCAATATTCTAAAATTGTAAAATTTATCAATAATTAGTCCAACAATATATGGATTATATGACATAAAAATGATACCATTAGATTCATATTTGAAAGCACTTTCCTATAGCGAAAGGCCATGTGGAGGTCTAACCTTGTTGGTGATGAGTTATTGATTGTGTTAAGCATGAGGTGCTTGAGTTTGAGTTTGATTTGACTTGGATTTTAAAAATAAAGCAATTTAAGTTGTGTGCGCCAGAGGCGGGACTACTGACCTTAGGAGGCGGTACTCACAGGCGGGGTGGCACTGGAGCCTAGGGAGAGGTAGTTATTTTCGAGAGGGACTCGTTGAGACTTGAGGAAGTGGCACTCTTGGCCCGGAGGCGTAGTCTTGGCCTATTGAGCCAATGTTGATTTTGAATTTTCAAATTACGTGAGATTTATTGCATACCAATTTGGACATTACTATGTGATGGGTTTTCCTTATTTTTGATAGTTGTAGGACGACAGTGCTAGGTCATGGTGATGTGAAGGATGATTAGGACTAGGCGAGATGCATTGGAGGTCTAGACGGTCGAGGATCGTTCAAAGATGATCGGAGACGGAATTACTGTGAACCTAGAAGACAAGGAATAGATGAGATGCTAGCTAGGAGCTACTCGGATCAATGAGGGCCATTGAATCGCGGTCTAGGTGATAAAGTAGAAGTCTAGTTAGTATGTTTTGAAAAGCATGCAAAACCCGTTATGTTGTTGGGTTTCGGGTTAGCCCATGTATGAGTGAGTGAGTCAATCCTAACCCTTGATGGTGATGCTTAGGGTAGAAAGAATTCATCCAAGGGTGAAGGATGACTCAAGAGTAGTATAAATAGAAGGGTATGGGTAGCCTTCCTCCTCTTAAAGGTTTTGAGGTTTTTGTGCATCTTTGAACTTTGCTCACTTCTTTTTGAGGCTTTATAAACCTCCCTTCTAGAAATAAAATTCTAATTTCCTCTCAATTCTGAATTTACATTCCGCATTTACATTATGTCTTTAAATCCCGCAATATACATTCTTGCAATTTACTTTCCGCACATTTGGATTTGACTCTCCTCCTTCTAAATGCTTGTGGATCTTATGCTATGGATGAATGATTGATGGATGAGTCTTCTTTAGATCATATCCCAATCATCTAGGTAAATCTTTTATTCTTTCTTGCAGGAAACCGTTCTTTTGTTATTGAGAGGATGATTCTTGAAAGATCAGGTTTTTGGCGTTCTTGTCTTGAGTTCTAGCTTGCTATAACATGTGGGTAGCCATCTAGGATCATCTTGATCATCAACAATCTACAAGCTAACTAAGGGCCAAGTTTTTGTTTTTAAACTCGTTCTTATGCACTCTTTCGTAAAATTGAAAAAGGTCAAAATGTTGACGTTGATTCTTACAATCGAAGGTTGGAATGGGTTCCTAACTTCCATAGAAAGGTGTCGGGGGCCGGGCAACCCTTGATTGGTCAGCAGACGGTCAACCGGCCCCCTAGCTCGGAAGGCCTCGATCAAAGACTCGGATCAAACTCGGGGCGGCTCGACCTAGAAGCGTGATAACTCCGAGCTCGGGGTCCCATGACTGGGCTCGGGATGATCAAGGTCGATATGCGTTCCCTTGGATCCGGACCCGTCATCACTTAGCGATTCTGAAGCGTGGGATCATGGAGTATCTGGTAGCGTGGCGTGATCGAAACGATTACCACCATTTGTCAATGTGCATGAAGGCCACGATCAAAATTACTCGAGCGTTGCAAGAAGAATGTGTATAAAAATGAAGCTTTGTAAACCTTAGCAAAGCAGAACAACCCAGCGTACACACACTCGAGTTCAAGTCTAGACTTAGCATCGTCAAGCAGTCTGTAATCCTCTCTTGTACTCACAAATAGCGAGAATCACCACATAAAGGTGGCCTGGAATAGAAACTATTACCTTCTCGAGGGCTCGAACGATATAATCCTCGGTCTCGATTCGTTGTCTCCTAGCTCGAGCCATAGACCTCCTCGACCTCATTCCTCTGTTAGAACAAAAGCGCGATTGTGGTCCCATTTCTCTTGACCCTACCTCATTTTCTATGGTTGGCGATCCCGATCGTCGGCAGTGGCGCCAAGTGGGGCCCGATTGCTTTGTTCATTTGGGGAAAAACTCCAAGGTCTTAGGAGCATGGCGTTCTCCATCAACGGACACTCTTCAAGCGTGGGATCGGGCGCGAGTCGACTCCGCATCCTGTTTCGCCTTCCCTTACCGTGCGGCGGCATGTTTTCATGGCGGGCGCTTACGGTGAGGCGGCGATAGAGGTCGCGACCCACAAACCCCGAGATGCTCGTCGGATGGTCACGTCGCGATCAATCGAGGCCATAACGCGCTCGATGGGAGGACGGAGAGGCGCCTCAGCGATATCGCCGGATCATGGTGCGATCCCGATAGGGCAAAATCGGAGCTCTTGGTCGGGCCTTGGCGAAGAACTTCGATCGTGCTTAAGCGAGGTCATTCCTCGCGGCACCAAAGTCACGCTCGAGGACCCCTTCACGAAGCGGCGACAACTCATCACGTCATCGCGGGCGCACCGTCGGTATTGTCGCCCGCGGCGCCGTCTGGCAACACCCTCGGGCGAGAGACCCAGCGCCACCGCATCTGTCTGCGACTAATAACCCAGTAAGGTTGGGCCGAGTGAGCCACACGAGCTCCATGGCCAAGCGGCGAGTCACGGGGACTTTCCCAGACATTCCGCCCGGCGTCGTTCGCGCCTGAGGACCATCTCGCAATACCTCGAGCGACTCCGTGCTCGGCACCATGGCCGATCTCCCGAAGATCGGGTGCGTCAAAAGCCGAGCTTCGGAGTCGTGCAGCGATGGAGAATCTCGTTAGCCACGATCGCTCGGCGTGCACCGTCGACCCTACGGTTGCGTGGCGTACTCGGCGACCTTCGTCGCGTCGGCTGGCTGCTCGGTTCAAGCCGCTTTGATCGGCGCTAAGCCAGGACCAAGAATCGGCGAGTTCTGTCCATCTACTCGACGCCATTTTGGCGGAATAATTAATTGGTCATAGCCAACTATCTCCGGCTGTACGGGCGGTATTTTGCCGAACACAGCTCTTCAACGAAGCCGGTTCCTTGGTCGTGGCGCCAAATCGAGCGCCCTCGCTCAACTTCGAGTATTCTGGCGGCGAGGAGAAAGACACAGATCGCGTCATCGGGGCAAGCGAACCTCTTCCATTGATTTAAATGCGGCGGTTTATCGCCGCGAGAACTGATTCGAGCATCTCGATGAAGCGATCATCAAGGCCTTCAAGTTGGCGTTCACGACCGGCGCCTTACGAAGACCTCGAGATCACGACAAGGCTCGGCGTCAACAAAGCTATTCGCATGGTGGAGCGATGCAGCGAACCAGACGGCGCCGTCCTTTGGAGCGATTACGACCAAGGTAAGCTTGAGTGCGAACCACTCTGGTGGCCCGTCCAATTCAAAAGCGCCGACCAAAGCGCCCGCGCCAAGCGGAGCGTGACGCGAGACGGCGGATGTCTGCGCATGGGTCATCGTCTCGCCAGACGGCGGCGTGAGTCCTCGAGTCGGGGATCGGACTCGGGGCGGGACGCGACCTCGTCAAGGTCGGCCTCGATCTCGCCGGTAGCGAGGGCCGGCCAGAGAAAAGGCGGCGGCACTGGACCTCGGAGGACCGATGCTCGGCGCGAGGGCGAAGCGGCGAGTGCATGCAACGGCGAAATGCACATTTCCACGAGGCGGCCGACCCACGACTGCGGTCTGCGAGGCTTAGCAAGAAAGCAAGCCTTCTATGGGCGTGGTGAGATGCCCGTGCTCGAGATGACGACCAGCCGAAAGGGTGAGCAGGCGGGTCGAACCGGCGACCTCGACTGGAAATTCCAATAGAGGCGGCGCGGATTAGCGTCATCTTCTCGGCGACCTACCAGTCGAGCCGAGATCAAAATTTCTTGCCGGACCATCTATCTGGTTACCAGGGAAAGCCCATCGGCGGCATTGCAAGTGGGCGGGGCCACCATCACCTTTTCTCCGGAGGATGCCTTACAGGTATGGCAGAGACTTAAAGACCGCCTTGTGTGTGACCCGACCATGCAACCACGATGGTCGGGCGTGTCATGGTCGGCGGGCGGTTCTCATAATTTCTTTATGGCGGAAGCACTTGACCGATCTGATTCGGTCAAAGATCAAAACGCCGCCATCCCTTCTTGAATCGTTCACGGGAGCTCGACTACTCCCTTAGGGCGGTGGTCTTGCCGTCAACCGGCGGCTCGGACAACTTCCGCGGTGATCACCTTTGAGGTGGTTGAGGCGACCTCCGTCTAGCGCTATTCTCGGAAGACCTGCCCTCATCAAGTTTATGGCGGCCAATCATTACGGTCATCGGTGCATGAAGCTCCCGAGCTAGCGGCATCATTACCGTACCACGATATTTGCGGCGGCACATGGCTGCGAGACCAAAACCTGGCGCTCGGCATCTTGCCCAGCCGAGTCGGAGGTGAGAGAAAACGCCCGGCGGAGAGGCGATCGATCCAGCCATTGAGCAACAAAGACCATGCCGCTCGAGAAGCGACACGACCGGTGTGTCACGTCTCGGCCATTTGAGTCCCAAATAGGAACTCGAGCTCGTCACCTTCCTCCAGCGCCAACAAGGTATATTAAGCAGGAACTGCGAGATATGCTGGCGTTCCAAAGGTGATCGAGTACAATTCAGGTCGAGAACCGGTTCTAGACACATGCGCCTTCTTCGTCGCTTCTCCGGAGAAGGTTGCGGTCATCAAGGAAAACCTTGATAAGCTCTTGAAGGTGGCTTCATCATGAGATCGACTACTCAGTGGTTGGCCAACCGGTCATCGTGTAGAAGAAGGGTGGCAAGTGGAGAATGCATCGATCATACGGGGTTGAACTCGGCTGCCCGAAGGACAACTTCCCCTTAGGCGCATCGACCGGATCGTCGACTCCACCGCCAGCGCCAAGATGCTAAGCTTCTTGGATGCTTACTCGGGCTACCACGAGATCAAAGTGGCGGTCGACGGCGAAACAAAGGCGCCTTCATCACCCGTTCGGCACTTATTGCTACGACCATGTCATTTGGTGCTGCGCAATGCGGGTGCAACATTCGATGTCGATGACCAAGACCTTGAGCATGATTAGGCGAAACCTCGAGGTTCGTAGATGACATCATCGCCAAAAGCCCCTCACGGGGCGACCGCGTCCGTGACCTTGAAGAAACATTTGCAAACTGAGCGGTACAAGATCAAGCTCAACCCGAGAAGTGTGTGTTTGGCGGCATCGGGGAAGGTCCTTGGCTACATAATCGGGGCTCGGGGTTGGTCGAACCGGAGAAGATCGAGGCCATCGAGAAGATGGAGCCCCGACCTCGATCAAGCAAGTGCAAAACCTCTCACGATCGCATGGCCGCCCTCGTAATTCATTTTGAGGCTCGGCGGTGAGGTCTCCCATTCTTTAAGACCTGCGCAAGCGCGAGGCTTTGAATGGACTCGAAGCTCAGTGGTCTTCGGCCAGTGAAGGTATATCTGTCATCCCCACCCCTCCTTACAACTCCGCGGACTGGCGAGGTTCTTTGCTCTACCTGCGACCACCGCCCAAAAGGCTGTAAATGCTGTCCTAGTTGCGAGCAGAGCCTGTGACATCCGATTTACTCGTCGTGAGGTCTTACGGCCCAAAGGCGTTACCCCAAGTCTGCTAGCTAACTGTCTGCGCTCTTCTCATGGCCTCGCGCCAAGCTTCGACACTACTTCGAGCGCATTAGTGGTCGTCGAGCAACTTTCCGCTCGGTGACATCTGCGGAATCGAAGGAAGGCGGCGGATAGCCAAATGGGCCATGGGCGGCGTTTGACATCAGTCGTGGCGAACGACTATCAAGTCACAAGTGCTCGCCGACTTCGTGGTCGAGCAGGCGTCAGCCGCCCATACAGCTCGGGCGAGGAAGAAAGCCTTGGATCATGTTCTTCGACGGCTCGAGGTCCTTCAAGCGCTTCGAGGGCTGGGATACTTATCCTTACCCAGCGGCGACGGTTGAGATATGTGGTTCGTTTTGGGTTTCCTGCGACCAATAGCGTGGCGAAATCTGAAAGCTCTCTTGGCGGGCTTCACGAGCACGCAAGTCCTTAGGCGTCTGACGGTTGGTCGTGAAGGGAGACTCGGCTTCGTCATCAACGGATACAACAAGGACTATCAATGCTCGGGGATGCAATGGCAAGGTATCTCGCCGAGGTCGCAAGATGGAGAGTGGTTCGAGAACTTGGAGCTCGGGCATGTCCCTAGGAAGGACAACTCCGGTAGCCGACTTTCTCTCAAGCTCGGCTCTTGGCGAGGAGATACCCCTCGGCGTCATCCTCGAGGCGGCGGCTCCGTCTATCTCCGATCGGGGAGGTGCGTGCTTCTTTGTGGTGGAAGGTATTCCCGCATGGGCGAGCCCATACGGCTTCACACGCAGGCGACACCGGCCGACCCGCTATGAGCGGGATTAAGCGTCGAGCAAGCAGCCTACAAGCTTCGTGGATGGCAAACTCTGAGACGGAATGTCTCGGCATCGACACGGTGCATCTCCACGGGCGGGGTAAGTACCTACTCAACGACATCCACTCGGGTCTCGTGGGGCGCACTCTTCGTCTGGAGGCGATGGTCGGCAAGGCCTTCCGTATGGGGTATTCTTGGGCAGCGGCATTACGGGATGCTCGGGATATTGTTGAACTGCGAGCATGTCGGTTTCCGCGCCCGAAAAATGCACCGGCCCTCGCCCTTGAGACCATTCGCTTGCTGGCCTTTCTCGACACAGAAATTTGGATATCCTCGGCCCCTTTCCCGAACAAGCGGGGGAAAAATTCTGTTCGTGGTATCGACACCTTCACCAAGTGGATTGAGGCTGGCCGGTCTCGACCATCCTTTGCTCGGTGCCGTTCGCTTTTTCGCTTGTCGTGGTCACGGTATGGGGTCCCATGCGAATTATCGCGACAATGGTACTCGGTTTACGATGAATTATTCGGGAATTTTGCGAAGGCATGGGCACCAAAGTGTGCTTAACCGGTGGCTCATCCTCGAACAGCAGGCGGCGGCCAGCATAGAGACGAATCGTCAAAGCGTCAAAAGCGAGTTTGAGATGAGCTCAAGCGCTCTGACAAGACACAGGTGGGCGAACTTCCACGTCTTATGGTCTATTGCGTACCCGATCGGCCGAACAACGGGGTCCACCCCTTTCGGCTCGTGTTTGGCAAATCCGTCACGCCTCCGGAGAATGCGGCGGAGCTCCGCCGAGTCGGCAGTCGACCCGTCGACTTTGAGCAAACGGTCTCTTGACCTTGCCCTCATGGAAGAAGTAAGATGCGAGTGCCTTTGCTACGATCGGCGCATACACGCAAGCTCTTCGCGGACATGCGTCTCGGTCGGTCACGACCTAGGAAGCTCCTTGTTGGGGACTTAGCCACGAGGCGGATTGGTGTCGTCCAACACCAACAAGTTATCCCAGCGATTGGGAGGGCCCCTATAGAGTCGTTTCAGCGGTCATCGCGGGGGCTTACCCAGGCTAGCGATGCCCGATGGCGAGAGAGCTCTCTAGCTCGTGGAACATAGATCAACCGCCAAGTTTTATGTGTAATCTCTATACCTTTAAAACTTCAATAAAAGGATATTCTCCGATTTCTACCATTCATGTATTTTTCCTTTATTATCGGCATCTCTGTAATTCTTCTTGAACACGACCTTCGCATTAGCCCCTTAGTCACGGGTATCACGAGCTTTACGTTCACCCCGGTGGTCAAGCTCAACGTGGCAAAACTCTTACAATCAGCTCACCCTGCGTCCGGGTTTGAACTACAAGCCTCACGGCTTTGGCTATTGAGTGCGCATGGTGGTGGTCGTGGAGTTGGTGATTTATTCCTTGAGTTAAACATTGCGTTTCTTTTAAGTGAGCACTCTATCTCGATTCTGCGGTCATGGTCATTTGCTCGTCTTAGACTTGTGTCCAAGGTCGGCGTTGTTCGACCTTGGACCTTGGACGAAATTTGGGCGAGGAAATAATATCTACAAGCGACCTATGGATCTCGATCGCGAACAAGAAAGGCACACTTCAAAAAGTAACCCAAACCTATTGATAACATCAAAATGTTTTCTGAGGATCGAGGACTCTGAGATCCTCCATCTTGTATGAGCTTCTCTTACTCGAGCTCGGCGACTCAGCCCGCCCGTGTCGAGCTTGGTTTATTGCGGGAGGGCCTCCTTGGTTGCGTCAAGTGGCTCGGCGGCGCTCGTCGTTGAGTTGGGCAGGCGGTCTTCGCCGCCTGGCATGCGCCCAAGCTTCTTCTCGACCTCGCGACTTTGGCCTCTAGCTCGGGAGACACCTTGGTTGAGGATGATAGCTAAAGCCCGGCCCTCTCCAACGCCTCGACTTTGGCATGCTTTCGTCGGTGAGTGCCTTGGCCGTGGTAGCAGTCTGCTCCTTGGCGGTGCCTCGAGCGCCTCGACCTTGCTTGCGCTCGTCGGCGCCCGTGGCGTGGCGGTGGTTTGCTCATGGCGGCTTCCTTGAGTATCACGACCTTGGCGCGCTTCGTCGGCGCGCTGAGGCGGCATGGCGGCTTGTTCCTCGATGGCCTTCTCGAGGCCTCGACCTGGCGGAGGGTCTCGGCGCCCGTCTGAAGTTCGCTCATGGCGGCCTTCTCCGGCGGCTCGACCTTAGCGCGCTCCGCATTAAGGGCCTCGGCGCTTTGGTCGCTCAGCCTTCGTGCTCCTGCACCTTGAACCCATGCTTTCGCGCTCGGAGGATCTGGTCCTCTGGCTTCGGCGGCATAGGACACCTCAGCGCCACCATCATGCGGCCTTGGTCGTTGAGCTCGGTTGATCGCTTTCGAGTTCTGGCAGCGTCGACCTCGATGGTCGCCTTGAGCACAGGCGCTTCGGTCTCCCTCTCTTCCATGGCGTTCAAGATCTGGCGAACCGCGTCGGCGTGCTCGTTGAGACCTTGAAGCCCCGGTCCTGCGCCAATCGCCTTGAAAACAAGGAAAGTGATCGGTAGAAGTTGTCGAGAACACACAACAACATATTACGGGACATATAAGAGCTCCTACCTCACGGAGTTGGTGTCGGCAGCGCCTTATTTGGAGAACTCCTCGTTATTTCGTCAAGGCAGTGTGTTGATCTCAAAACCTTCGCCCGGTCCCGTGACTGGGCTTCTATCAATCACCGCGGCACACCTTGTCCGGGACCTCACGAACGGCGATGCGGCGGCTCGAGATCTTTCCACGCCGGCTCTGGGTGGACCCGGCGAAATGCAGGCGGCGGCCGGGCCCGACCTCCGTGGTCGGGGTTCCGGCCGGCTCGGTGGCGGGGAGTTGCCGCGATGACATCCATTAACCACAGGGGTGGAACATTGTATCCCGGTTGGAAGTTCATAAGCGGGATCATCGGGCGCCTCCGTTGTCATAGTCGCTCTCCGTGCTGAGGAACCGCGGTCGCCATCGAGCCACGATCTTGGTCGGCGGGGCCTCGGGGACTTGGTGACCACGGCCTCAACGATCGTGGCGCCCGCGACTTGAGGGCGGACACCCATGTCTCCCTCGATCTCGGGAGGATCGGCAGGAAGGGCACCGTCTCGCCCGGTCTTTGTAATCCTCGCTGATCGCCTTGGTTGGGGGGTCCACCTCGTCCAGGCTATCGGGGCCTTGGTCGAACTCCCGAGCACAGGCCCGGCTCGGAGCCCGACAAGCGCCTTTGACCGAACCCGGCAGCGGGGGGCGGCATGTAAGCGTCTGCCTCCTCCTCGGACTCGGACTCGCCACTGAACAACGGGCATTGTCGAGTGAGCAAGCAGGTCTCGGCGCTCGGTGCTGCAATCAAGGATAGGGTCTTCACGTGGGTCGGTGGCCTCTGCCTCGTTGATGGCGGCGATGGTCCTGTTGCCCGGCTCGGGGGCACTCCGCCTCCTTCCTCAGTGCAGGGAGGCGAAGCTTCGCGATGAGCCACACCGCTGCCATGGCCATGCGGATGGCCAGACCTTGATCACCACAGGCGGTAGGGAAGCTCGATGGTGCAGCGGCCCTTTGCGCTTTCTTTGCTGCCAAGAAAAAACTTTGTTAGGCCAGAAGCCAAGGAGCACGAGCTCGGGAACTTAGCCATGATCGTCTTTACCATGGCGCGGTCACCCCATTCGATGTGGGGCCTCTTCGTCTCCGGTCGGCTCCGGTTGAAGTCTCTTCTTCCCCTTCTTGCCCTTGCTCTCGTCGGGCAAGGGGAGCAGTCTCCGAGCTGTCTCCCACAACTCTTGATGATCCTACAAGCAAGCATGGGTCAGGCAAAGATATTCGGATGAGGCTATAGGTCGGGGAAGGCTTACCTCGGGCTTTTCGTGCATAAGGCGTTCTTGAGACAGGTCATCAAAGTATACTCATCGCATGGTTTCGAACATTTCAGCATCACGGCCCGACCGGGACTCCTTGGTATTGCACGAACAAGAGCCATCAGAGGAGGAAGAAGTGCGAACTCAAGCAAAAACCTTGGGGCTAAAGACCTTACCAGATGAACTCTCGCGGGTCGAATCGTTCGTCCCTTGATGCAGGAGAGCGGATGTAACCTCCTCCGTGGGGAGACACGGTTCATGAGAAAGTCGTTCGCGATCGCCTGCCGGTGAGGCAGCGTGGCGCAAATGTAGATGGCGGCGATAAGCCTGCGTCGGCGTCGAGGTCCTCGGTCTCTGAGGTCTCCTTCTTCCCGATGTGGCGGCTCCCTAAATATCATGACCTCCGTTCTCCCCTTTTGAGGTAGAACCAGCGCTTTCGACCATGGACCAAGAGAGTCCGGCCCGTGATCTTGGGCAAGGCCCACCAGGCAGGACAGCTGCTTGGGAAGTAGAGAGCACCCGACCACGAGGTCCTTCGGGAGCGGAAGAGAAGTAGTGGAAGAAGAAGCGAGGGGTGGGAAGAATCCCGGGAACCCCTCGCATAGATGGGAGAAGATGGCTAGGGTGAGGGCGGAATTGGGTACCAAGTTGATCAATTCAATTTGGCATTTGTCGAGGGCGTCGGCGAGGTCGCTCTCCAGTGGTCACGCGGCGAAGAGAATGATGCTCGGTCGAACGATCTCGTCATCTCGAGGATGAGGTTAGGTCTATGCCGGGCAGCCTTGAGTCACGATCCAACAGCCCGGGGCCTCGAGTTCCTTCATCCTCGCGGCCAGAGCAAAGGTGCTTTTCCCCAGCAGCCATGGCGAAAGCGGCGTGTGGAGATGGAAAAGCGATGCGCTTTCGGGCGAAGGCTTGGGAAGGCGCGAAATTTTCAAGTGATGATCCAAAGCTTCGAGGTCTTCCACAGCGCTTTGGGATATAACCTCTCTGGCGCCTCAAAAAGCGGCGCTGGCATGATTAGGCAGGCGCAATTAAGGCTGGGCGGCGGACTCGGCCCAGCTGCAGTGGTGTGTTGTTGGCATCCGTACCACCGGAGATCAAAGGTCGCGGATGTGTCGCTGGGGTTTCACTGCGATCTCGCTTCGACCTCGAACAAGGTTCCAAGACCTTGCAGGGTTCTTTGCCGGCGACCTATTGGGTGAGGCTCGAGGCGTCCTAGTACTCCTTTTCGACCTTGAGCCTCGGGGCTGGCTAGCCGGGGCGGGCAACGTTGATTGGTCGTGAGCGGTCAGCCGCCCCCTAGCTCGGAAGGCCTCGATCAAAGACTTCGGATCAAACTTCGAGGCCGCTTTCGACCTAGAAGCGCGGTAACCGAGCTCGGGGTCCCGACACAGGCTCGGGATGATCAAGGTCGATAACGTTCCTTGGATCCCGCTACGTCATCACTTGGCGATTCTGAAGCGTGGGATCATGGAGTAATCTTGCCTTGTGCGGATCGAACGATTACCCGGTTTGTCAATGTGCATGAAGGCCACGATCAAAATTACTCGAGCGTTGCAAGAAGAATGTGTATAAAGGTGAAGCTTTGTAAACACTTAGCAAAAAAAAGCAGAACAACCAGTAGCACACACTCGAGTTCAAGTCTAGACTTAGCATCGTCAAGCAGTGTAATCCTCTCTTGTACTCACAAATAGCGAGGAATCACCACATAAGGTGGCCCAGAGTAAACTATTACCTTCTCGAGGGCTCGAACCGGTATAATCCTCGGTTTCATTAGTTTGTCTCCTAGCTCCGACCATAGACCTCCTCGACCTCATTCCTCTGTTAGAACAAAAGCGCGATTGTGGTCCCATTTCTCCTTGACCCTACCTCATTTTTCTGCGGTTGGCGATCCCAATCGTCGACAAAAGGTATCCACAAAATTTCACAAGGTTTGGATCAACCGATCAAAAGATTCATTATTTTCCTTTTGAGTCGAGCTAATTTCATTGTAGCTACAGTAGCCTCGGCATTACCACGCTACACTACCTGATAGTGCCCGGGGTACTATTTATATCCGGCACTACTAGGCCAAATTGCGGTAGTCTTGACCTTCTTGAGTTTTTTGGGTTTTCTCTATTTTCGCTCCTCTTTGATGATATGAGGTTGTTGGTTAGACTATTTTGAGTGGGGGGAAAATTTATTTTGAGATCATTCACCCCCTATGATCGCCATCTCAATCTTTCATATAGTTATGATTTTTTAGCTATAAACAAAGTATTATAAACAAATTAACAATCAAAGTTCAACTTTGAAGCACCGCTGTAAACCGCGACTTACAAAAATAAGCGGAGGGTATATCTCTAGGTCTTTAACCGGCCGTGTATGAAAATTCCATGTAATGGATGGGTTCGTACCTATATGCGACATACATTTCTAGCGATGCCGAGAAAAATGTTTGGATTCACTTGTCTCATGCAAGTATTTTATAGTGATAACTATTCTAACTTTAGTTTTCATTTTTTATATGCAATTTTGCATAACTGAACTTTGATTTTTACATTTGCATAGTAGGTATCCTATTATTATTAGCCTTATGAAAAAGAAAAAATAAGCTTGATATTCAGATTGCTTATTTATTGGTTGGATGTGCTCTAAGTATTGTTGTTGGATTAGATATAGTTCATAATGATTTATATGTTCCTAATTCTTTGTTGTTTGCTGAAATTCTTGGTGGCATCCATCGTCATTCAAGTATACACGGCCAGGGGGTTAAGTTACCACTTGTGTTAATTTGTGAACCATGTGTTGTGAATTTGGGAGTTGTAGTTATTGATTCAATATTACTATGAATTGCTTTATCTTTCGATTATGTCATTTTTGCAAGCTTTGAATTATGCACATTACATTCCAAATACATCTATTTCGGTCATGATTCAGTATATATATTTATATCCCAGTGACTGCAAATTACACACATAAGTATAATGGATCCTGCAAACAAGATAGATGACATAGAAAAGCTGTTGGATGCTAAATAAAAACTTCAGGTAAAGATAGAACAATTGAAGGGAAAGTCTAAGTTAACAGAAAAAATTTATAACATGAAATAAAAACTGAAAGACATATATAACAAATCGCAAGATATTGAATCTCTTAACAAAGTATTCATTATTAAGGAGCGTAGGGCGAGTGCAGAGATGGAAGAAGCCAAAGCTGAGCTTATAGAGATAATATAAAGGTTTCTAGTATTTAATTCAATGTAGTTCTTGATAATATACTAAGACGACTGAGAGCCTATTTTGTGACAAAATGATCACTTTTGTAGGGATTAAGAGACATGGTGAAAAATAAGTAGTTATTGGTATCAAACAAGTTGAAGCGTGCTAGAGCTATGGAACTTCAAAGAGAACTGAAAAGTCTCCATTGCAAAAGTTATGGCATATATGATGGCAGACATGGAAATGCCCTAAGGTCTCGTAGCCTTGTCTTAATCTACAAAATAATGTTGTTTCTCAATGTATGCTTTTTGACATTTGTGGTATCATAACTTGTCAATGTATTATCATCTAAAATTATTCTTAATATTTGCTCATCTCGAATCCAATGACTGAATAGTGTCTTGCTTGTTGGAATCAAAAGTTTTTCCCCTCTTGGTAGAATTTCCATGAATAGTACCTATTGTTCGAAATTTTCTTCTCTTTAGATATTTTCACAATGACATTTACAAGACACAACTAGTTATAGATTTTGTAATTCAATATCTAAACATCCTAAATGCTTGAAGCATATCTTGTCTGGTAGGGATCATGTAAAAGTATGAACATTTGTAGATAAAAGTGCTACAAATGTTCATACTTCAAGATGATCGGCCAGTTAAGATATGTCTCAACATCTCAAATGTTTAGATATTGAATTATAAAATCTATAAGGTGTGCCTTGTAAATATAAATATCTAAAGAGAGAAATTCGAACAATAAATACTACATGAATGGGAAGAGGGGAAGAAAAGTGTTATCGAGGCGGTTCTATGTAAAAATCATATGTGATAATTAAATATCACAGGCGATTCTAGTCTAGAAACAGTCTAAGATGATATCTATGATGATCTATCATCATAGGCGGTTCTAAACTAGAACCATTTGTAATATTTAATCATTACGAGGCGGTTCTGGCGAGAACAAAATCTGTGATAATAATTTTCAGCGACGATTCGAAACCATCTATGATGAGCCCTTCTTATCAGCGATATATCTTCTGAGACGATTCACAAAACCGTCTATAATGAGCTTTTTGTGCGAAGCGTGGTTGTGGTTTTGCTACATCATTCTCTCCTTGATGATGTGAAATGTTAGAAACAAGTGCAATATTTAATTTCATATTTTACTACTAGGCAAATGTACGCAAATAACTAATAATGCATAAATCAATACTAACAGCAAGCAACACATTGTACCTCAAAAATATATGCGAAACAAAATTCAAGCGAGTTGATGGTTATAGGAGCGACTTATAGTGAAGCCTCATGAACAATAATATGAGCGGTCTGAGACATAATCGTAGAAGTAGTCCATATGGAGGAAAAACAAAGCGATCCTACGGATGCATTGCCTAGAAATTTTATTGTTGCCCCATGCAATTGATCTCATTTATAATGACTTAGCGATGCGCTCACCTCCTTCGGTGCAAAATAAAAAATGGATTTAATGTGCGGGAGATATGCTCTGACTGATCGCAAGTCACGAGGCATGCGGAAATCGTGAATAGGTGTGCATGTGCGTGTTTAGGCAAAGTCTTCCTTATACCATTCCTATACCATGTGTCATATATTTGGAGTGGCAAGGGTGTATCTTATAAATTGACTTCTCTTCACTTAGACTAAGCAATATAGTATTAAACAATACATGCTTCAAAAATTCTAAAGGAAAAGAGTGGGCCTCGACTCATGGGGTGACTTCTAACTTGAGTCCAATTTCTAACACGAACTAGTGTCTTGACTTGGTGATTTGGTCCATCCGGCCCTTCCCTCTTCACATTGTACCCTGTTTGTATGTCGGATCCCATTCTGATTTTGACAAAAAAAACAAAGAAAAAAAAAAAACTATTTTTGGTGGTGGTTTCCTCCTCCCATCTGGTGAGTAAAATTTGGCGATGGCGTGTAGTATGTCGAAGAGTCGAAGATGCACCCTCGGGCGGCGTCGTAAGGCAATGGGGTGGATTTTGTCTCGCGGACCTCCTGATCGGGTTTAGCGAGTTTCTTTCTTCCCATCATTTGTCTCTTTGCTTGAGCGGAGGTGGGCGGCGTGTGTATGTAATCTTGGTGCAAAGCCGCCATGCGCCCGTCGCTTCTTTCTTGCCTTGAGTCGTGGCGTAGATTGGATCACGAGTGCTGAGCGCCTTAGGGCTCGTTTGGCACCTAGGGAGTAGAAACCGAGGATACAAATCGCGGGAGGAAATCTAATGGTTTTCATAACCCAAGATAAATCTTCCCTACGGGAAATAATTCTCGATACCTATTTGGCAACAAGCAGGGACAAATATCACCATCCAAAAAATTCAAAAATTCAGAAAAAATTCAGATACTAAAGCGATCGAGGAGACAAAAAACGAAAGATGCTTCGAGATATCACATTATCGGTATGATTCCTCACACTGCCCAGCCTCCCGGATCGGGGTATATCATCCTCGGCCATACTTTGAGTTACAAGACTTTACGAAATGTTTGTTAACAAGTGCTTTAACATGGGAATTTTTTATGCAAAATTACGAGATGAGACTTGCGAGCTCTTTGGAAGAAGAGGCGATATCATCGAACGAGAAGGTGGAAAATGCTCTAGTCCGAACAACACACAGGTGCATGAACTAATAAGTGACCTCAACAAACAATCGGTGATCGAGTTGTGATACGCAAAGAATGTTACCTGACTAATCGGTTTGTCATTTTCGCTTTCAAATAAGCTTCACTTTAAACACAAATTTCTTTACAAGAATGCTGCATTTTCAAGTACATATATCATAAAATTGACTCTTTATATTACAGCCGGAATAAGTAAAAAGCGTAGCAAATGATTAAGCAATGAGCAGGAATATTCCAAGATTTTTGTTTGCACGATATTCTATATGATTTCATGGGATTGCTAATTCAAAACCAAGCAAATGATTCAGCAATGAACTTGTGATTGCAATCTGACTCAAACAATTAGACAACGATGTGATTCTGCCCCTACAATCAATTGAGTGTAACCATGTTTCTTCACAATTGAATCAAAATAGCTTTTCTCATCATCATCGATCCTTGTCCTAGCTGAATGCATATAATTATATAGCCCAACCAATTCAGTTTCACCTATCAGCCTTCCATTCCAATTCGGTTTCACCAAATTAGAGGATGTGATACGCCTTTGGAAGCGGTTAAATAGTTAAATGCTATTCTCGAGAATGCTTATTATTGTGCATAAGGTCGATGTCAGTTTTGGAGTTACTGTTTAGCCAAGCAGTGCAAATCATGAAAGGCAAAGAGGACCATTGAAGCTAGGATGACAAATGAACATCATGTACCATGAGTATCTGAAGAAAACTACTTTGTTTGAGATGTTGGAACTTGGAATTGACAGAATCTACTCCAAATGATATCAAGAGCTCGTTAGCATATTACATAAATAAACATTTGCTCAAAACTATGTAAACCAACGTAGTTCCATTGAGATGAGGGCGATAGTAATTAGCGGATTTCTTCTCTCTTTTTCCCCATAGAATTGAGACATAGAAAGAGTATCGATCACAACTTTCGAATGTCTTGATTACGTAGATGAAAAACGAGGGGAAACGAGCGGGCGTGAAAGAACCAAGACCTTTTGATTGCTCGTAGCCATGGTACCGGCGACCCGCATCTTGGCGTGGTGCCGCTCGACCGCCTCGCGGATGTTCCTCGCGTCCC
The DNA here is from genome assembly GCA_036346375.1 of Guadua angustifolia. NCBI lineage: Eukaryota > Viridiplantae > Streptophyta > Magnoliopsida > Poales > Poaceae > Guadua > Guadua angustifolia. Next base: position 38,067,786 of record CM070502.1, read on the forward strand.
CTCCACCACCTCGAGGCAGGCGTCGCTACACTGCTGGCGAACTCACCAAGATTGAATAGGAAATCATACGGGGAGTAGCTTAAAATCGATCATCGAGGATATTCATGGTGTTTCCTCCGTCGGGCCCACCACCATGGTCATCTTCCCTCCCGTCACCGCGCTCCGACTTCCTCCGCCATCGTCGGCGATCAGCAAGAGCCTTGCTCGGCCGTCTCCTTAGCGGACACTCTCGCGAGCTCCCGAGCGAGTCTAGAGCAGATGGCGGAGCCGTACACAGGAAAGGGATCTGGAACGAGATCTGGATCGAGTTGTGAGGAGGCGGTAGTGGAGGTAACCTAGCTCTCTCGGAGAGGCGACAGGTGGTGGCGGAGACCCGCTGATCCGGAGGTCACCGCCCTAGAGACCACGCCAGAGGGTGGGGTGCGAGGCGTGGTGGCGCCGTGAGGGAGGAGGCACGGTAGGGCGTGGCGGCGAGGCAAGACGGAGGCGTCGTGAAAGAGATGGGAGGCGGGGCGGAGGCGTCGTGAGAGGCGGAGATGCTTCCAGATGTCAGGCGAGGATGAATTCCCGGGATTGACGGGGAAGACCCCTGAATTCCGAGCGTGATGGGCTTCAAATGGATCGGCGCCTCGGCCAGAAACTTTCATGAGGCCCACGAATCCCGGGATTAGGTCGGGATCCCTGCGGGGATTGGGCTTCCCAAATGAGCCCTTAGAGGGAGGACTGGTGGTTGACGCAACAAACCGATGAAATGCCTTTAATTAGATGAATACACACAAAAGCTGAACTGTGTTCATCAAATTAATTATCTTAAGTGCAGTCTCAATTTATATTGACCCTCTTGTTGAGTCATATCTCTATTCATGATTGCAACTCAAAGGACATGAGAAAAAATGGTCAAAATAAGAACACTCTACTCAAGGTCAAGAACACTATATAGGCCTCACTATCGCACTCACCTTTGTAGGACAAATTTTCGAGCAGCTTCTCGATGAGCTTCCGGTCAATGAGGCTGTCATCCATGAAAGAACATGGGAACAGGACTCTGCATCAACCATTGTCATGGCTGAACAAGAACTAGAGACCGAACAAATCCACAAAGCCTCCCTCTCCTTGCTGGGCTCGAAGTATCAAACCAAGGGAGGGGAAATCTTTCTGATTTCTTTCTTGTCACTGTAGAAATGGAGGGATAGGGGAGTTGCTGGGGAGGATATAGCGAACACCTTGGCACGCAGCACCCGCCACATCAAGCCACTACCATCTCCTCCCAGGAAAGCAAGATCTGACCGAATCACACCTTCGTTACAGCGATTGCCAAGCGCAAGCACCGCCAATATCCTAGCATGGCAGTGGCAACGACGGTGAGATCGGAATCAATGGGCATCGGGTTTGGGTTTGCTCAAAACCCCAAATCTCCAAATTCCCATGAGGTGTGGTCAGTCAGAGTGAGACCTTGGGGGTTCATGGCGGGCGGCAGGTGCAACCAGTGAGGCTCACAGGGTGGTGGTGTATGCTGGTGGTGTCGATGGAGGTTGTGGCTATGAGGCCGGGGAGGCAGCGGATATCGGTTCCAGGCGGCATTAGTAGTGGAGTGCCACTGGCGTGGCGGAGAGATCGAGTTGGGGTGACATGAGCCAGAGAGAGGAGAGCCGCGAGGAGGCAACCGATCAGGACGAGCTATTTCTCGAAAAAAAAAATGTGGCCTCTGCACCAGATTTTTTTTCTTTGGTGGAATTAGCCCAAATTAGGGCCTGCTTGGGAGCCCGGTTTTTAACCTAAAATTAGTGTAAATTACCGGTTCAAATAATTCTCCATGCTGGGCTCAAAAGTAGTGCTTGGATGGACCGGTATCCTAATAATTTTACCACTTTAGGCCAAAACACTCGAAAAAATTCTCACGTGACGGAGGCGACGTTTTCTTTCTGACTCATATCGCTAAGCGCTCGCTCGCAGCCACAGTCGCTCGCACCCACAATCACGAAACCCTAGAAGTCGACAGCGGCGATCTCAACGACAGCGAGGGCGACTGTGGCTGGGCGACGACGGCGAGTGCGACGGTAAAGTCCCCTACGTCATCCCTCTATTTGATTTTGATCCAATCAATAGCTATCTTGCCTCACCTCTCTCCAATCACTAGGTTAAGAGCGGCGGCAACAGCCTCCTTGCAAGTCCTTCCTCTCCCTTGTCCGGTCGAGACACCGCCATCTCCGCCTCCTGCCATCCTGGCGATGCAGCCACCGGATTCAAAGTTCTCGTGATCTAGCCGCTTCATCAGCCTCACCTCGGCGACTTCATCGGTCTCAACTCTCCTCCCTCCAGCCAGAACAACTAGGTACAAAATTGCTAGGCCTCATCTCTCCTTTCTCGAACCAGATCAGATTTTTTGCATGCAGTTTTTTCTTTTCTAGTTCAGGTTTTGGTTTTGGGCTAAAAACCAGAATATACTCAGTTCTTTTCTAGTCCAGGTTCAGCAGATGCTTCTTGTTCTGAGCGTTCTCCTCATTCTAATCGACTTATAGGCCCCGTTTGGTACGGTTCCAGATTCTAGTAGAAACGGAAACGGTTCCAGATTCTTGGTAGAAACATTTTAGGTAGAATCAGAATCACCGTCTAGAAATCGTTTGGCTAAGTGTCTGGATTCAGATTGTGGAAAGAGGATGAAGTGGTGAAAATGACCGAAGTGCCCTTTGTATTTGTGATGGATTTGTAGTACATTTTAATGTAAAAAATGACAATGAAATACATGCATCCATAATAATCTCATTACAGAATTTTTGTATAAATATTCGGCCATTCAAATATCGTCATAATTGCTACGATCTAGATTCCACAATTGCCTTTGCAAGATCATCACGAAATCTATCCATATTTATGTCATTTGCATCGGTTGTAGCCGTATTTGATGAATTTTGAGACGGCTGATGTCTTGCATATCTTTGTGGTATTGTTGGCATGTAATCTGGATTTTTGTCACACATTCGAAAATCTGCGTCAAGCGCATGATTTTCACGAATGTAGTTATGGAGACACATAGTTGCTGCAACGATCATCTTCTGTTTGTTCATTGGGTACGTAGGCATCTTTAGAAGTATCCTCCACTTCATCTTCCATATGCCAAAAGTACGCTCAACAACATTACGAAGGCTAGAGTGCAAGTAGTTGAATACCTCTTGCTGACCAGACGGTGCCACACCTCTTCTCCAGTCAGGTACATGATACCTCTGTCCTTTATGCGGTGCTAAGTACCCGATGCATTTGGGTAGCGGCATCCACAACATAATATTTGCCTAATGAAACACGAAATAGCATAAGTAATGTGACAGTAGTATGACAATAGATTTGTGTAATGTAACAACAATTTTTACCTTGTGAAGGATGTGGGAAGACCTGTATATCATGTTCTATAGCATGATAGAGCATACTGGTGTCATGCATAGATCCTGGTTGTCCAATAGAAGCATACGTGAAACGCATATCAAAGTCAACCACGACCATCACATTTTGGGTTGGAGTCACGATCCGCCAATATATCGAACATAATCTCTATCTTGTGGTGTTGCTAGGATATGTGTCCGTCAATTGCTCCAATGCAATCTTTAAAATCTGCCACATCCTTTGATCACCACTAATCCTACTATGCACATTGGCAAAGTTTCGATCCTTAGGTCTTATGCAATCTTTAGCCATTGAATTAAGCATTGTAACACATCATCGAATTTTCTCTGATTGTCTCCCTGAATGCTTGAATGTATTTTGAATCGAACTATTGGATCTATTTTGGCGCAGATGCATAGAAAGATAGCGATTCTAATGAGGTAATATTGATGGATGACTTTAGGCCGTAATTGCTTACCAATAAGTCATGCAAACCTGAAAAAAGACTTTCATTCATCCTGAACATTACGTGACTTTCTCCGGTGTGTTCAATGCCTCCATAATCCATCCATAACCACCGAGTCGTGAAGTCCTTGGTGGATTCTTATCATAATGCTTCATGTAATATTGATGTAAAACGGCCGCAGTAGCAAGTAAGTTGGTCTGCAAAATTTGATGTTCACGTATAACCTCCACATCAACCTCGCTATCACTATCACTTTCACTTGAAGACATCTTTAACATAGAAGAAAACAATATTAAAACAAAATATATGCCATGTGTAAATTGCAAAAAAGTAATCGAATTGAATTTTTTTTCCTGTTAAATCAATCAAATCATGGTCAATCAATCAATAAAAAAAGAAATCAAATTGAACCCTTTTATTAATCTATTCTTATTCTATACCCTTTAAATGAATTTCCCTAAAAAGTAGGACATCATGGTCCATATTTGACAAAGTGCTTCATTGTGAGCCATGCAAACCGGTCTTACAGGTGTCAATGTCATAAACATCTCTCTCAAAGACGCTTTGTGAATAATTCAATAGCGATGAAGTGTTGCTTTGTCCCAGAAATCGCTCCACACTCCTTCACAATGTTCATTACTGCCTTGATAGAACACTCATCCTTGTTTGCAAGCGACTCAACAGAAGCAGCGGACCTCTCACCGATCGTCACCGGTATTTCTAAGGTCTTCAAACATAACCTTCAACTCATCTTCATTTTGAATTCCCTTGTCTTTAAATTTTCCACATCCTGGAATTTTCTGCAAACATGAAAACATATGTAAAAAAATAATATTGCTGCAAACAAAACAAGATCAAATATTTTACGGTTTGCGCACTTACTTTTCTCATCATCTTTCACCAATCATTGTTCATGACCGTTCCCTTCCTCTCATCCCAACCTATGCCTGTTTGTTTCAACAACTCCTTCCAAGCATTGTACTCTAGCTTCAATTTGGACCATTTATTCTTAAATTGCCCCCTAGTGTACAAAATCCCCGTCTCCTCATTGAATTTTTCAATCACTATTTTGTACCCAACATTGTTCAAATGGGTGCTAGAATGATTTCCGTACCTCACTTGTTCGGCAAACAATCTACAAACAATCCTAGTGTGTTCTTCAGACCATTCAGCTTCAACCATCTACACAAGCAAACCAATATCACAAACACTAAAATGATAGCAAGTCGTCACGCTGATCTGTGCCTCCTACATTATTCTTGGCAGTCAGATTGTCAAACAGCCTGTCCATTTCATCTGTTGTTAATTTGTTGTGGAAGCCTTATCCAATCCTCACTAAACAAGGATAGGTAAGTTAGGATTGCATGTTACTTATTACTTATTGGTTACCCCTTTCAAGGCACAAATTGCTTAGTTGTGTATGGTTTACCTTGTTCCATTGAGTACTACGGCAATAAAATGCAGATTAACATGCTCCTTTTGTGCTCAATTTGAAGCCTGTAAGCAAATTTGCATAATATTTGAAAGACATTCTGCTAAAAGCTGCACAACCAATGTAGTTATCATTGCTTTACCATTTATATTAATCATGTATTTAATACTAGTAATCTTAAATTGTGTATGCTTGAATATCCTTAATCTCGCTCTTCCCATGTAATGGTAAATTTCAATGTGATCAATTGCTGTTATCCTTCTAAAGTCTTAGTAGTTTTATGGTCTGCTGGATTTTCATGGACTTATTATAGTTACATTTGCAATGGAGTTTGATTATCTATCTCCATGGAGCTTTTAAGAAATAAATTCTAATGTTCAAGTATTAGATGGGTTTTGGAGGTAGTTGATATGGATCGGAAGATCAATATTGTTCATGAGCTCAAGAATTTAGTTCTCGGATGTATTCTTGACGAATGGTAACCATGTAATTAGAAATGCATTGAGAGTGTTCTGAAGATCTCATTCCTTTGTCATAGAAGCTACACTTAAGCAAATTTTTGTGCTTTGTACTCACCAATATGGCTGCAGAGTTATTCGTACCTTTTTCATTTCTTTTCTAAAAGGAGTGTTAGATTGAGTCCCTTTCTAATAAGCGCAACTTGTGATATTTGCAGAGAGTTTTGGAGCATTGCCATGATCCGGTGACTCAAAGCGCCGTGATGGATGAAATTGTGCAACATGCTGTCATTTGACGAAGATAAATTTGGGAACTACGTTGTTCAAGTATGTTATTGCGTTTTGTTTATATATACATTTCTTTGGAATTGTCAAACTTTACATTGCTTTGTTGCCTGAATAAAAATAGTTACATTACCATTATCACTTGTGCAACCCACCCGCTATTTTATAGACATTGCTAACAAAATCAAGAAATTAGAAAAAAAAAGAGAGAGGCGAAGATGAGGGGAGGGACCGCGGGTTCGTACCTTGACGGCGACGGTGGGGTTGGACTCCGGCTGCCGGCGAGGGAGGCAGCCGGGAAGATTCGAGGGCGGTGGCACGGGCCAGGAGGCGGCCGAGGCGAGTTCCGGGAGGCCGGTAGCGTCGGAGTGGGAGTGTTCCAGTATGGCGGCGTCGTCGGGGGGTGCTCCGGGAGGGCGTCGGCGGGGGCAAGAGGCGGCCGGCTGTTTCGTGGGAGGGTGTCCGGCGGGTGGTTTCTTGGGAGTTCACGAGGACACCATCGATTTTAGCAGGGCAGAGGTGTAAATCGATTCGATGAATCCGGAGGAACGGGTTGCTAGCCGATTCGAGCACGGCGTGTAAAAATCAGAAACGATTCGCTTTGAAACGTTCCGAGTCCTATTCCGTTTGGTTGGATTTATTTCAGATTCTAGGAGAAACAGTCTGGTTCCAAGTTGCCAAACGGGGCCATAATCCTCACAACATATAAGGCTTAGCTCTTGTTTTCCTGGTTCTAGTTTTCTACCATATCTGCTGCTGCACTTTTCTTAGAAACTCACTACATAGGTGCTGCTAGATCATACAACAGTATCAGCTTTCATTTCACAAGTCAACAAGTCACACTCCGATCGAGCTGATTTCACAAAGTAAAACTTCAACAGGAACAGTTACAACTGTCAAAGAAGAAATAACTTTTCTTAAACAACGCAACTCATTCAAAATAAAAGAAAATATTATACCAAAATATCAATGTGAAGCTAACAACCAGTGAACATTTCTGTCGTTCTTAATTCTTCTTCCATTATTTGTGCAAGAAACATACCCATGGACGTGATCTAGGTTCACTCTGTCAAACAGAGATGAAGCAATCTTTGCCTGTTAATTACAGTCAAGTACATCCCTGAAATGATGACAACAATAAAATTTTAGTTCATTTTATCATTGGCTTAACAGGTTTTAATGGATGGCTTTGTCAATTTCAGACTTTCAGTGGCACAAATGATTTTAGGCAAGGGCATAGAATGTAGAAACAGTTTCATTCTAAAAAGAACATCCAAAGATTTTTGCGGTTCTCATGACACATGCTAAATTCCCATAACATTACATATCAAAACCCTCAAAACTTGAGGACCTCTTGTACTGAAAACCTAAAAGACATACATAACATAAGATAGTATTTGGAAGCATAGGCGAATTAGCTAACAACTGGGCTCGGGGGTAAACCAGCCCTAGGTTTGGAGAACTGGAACCAGGCTACATACATATGTTTATGGTTGTATGCTCATTACCACAATCTCATGCAAGCTGTAAACAGTTGACTGCTTGTCTGCTATTTTCTTAGTGCTATTATGCTTTGTCCTACATTTGTGCTCATGCATTATCATTTACTGCATGGTGTTTTGTAATATGTATTGACCATTTAAACCTATAATGAAATACATGTATTGCTTGACAATTAGAACCAGGAATTAGCTTTCGGTTGACGCATTTAATTCGCTGGCCTTGTGATCGGCGTCAACCAATGCGGTTCACCTGCTTATTACGTGTTAATAATGTGTTGCTTCCATTTTCTTTTGGTTTCTTGTGTAACTTGTTTTCATTTTTGGCTCGATATGCTTCACCCACTTAAGGGTTAGGTTATTTGTTGGTATATGACAATATGTTGTCTAATTAATTTGATATGGTTAAGATTCATTTATGTTACATTGTTGTTATGATCGATTAAAATTGAATGGCCATCACGATTTGCTTACTTGTACATCTTGTTTTTCTTTTGTTGATGTGGCTTTGGTTCAAATTGGTTTGATATTGTCATGGAGCAGGGTCTTCACTTGTCTCGATTATTCTTATGTGGATTGGAAATTGAGTCTTTCATATTTGATATAATTACTTTTGTCCTCTCCTTTTTATATGTATGTGTTACTTATATAGTTACACTGAGTTTATCTTTATTTTCTTCACTTTTTTTCTTTGTTGACAGTAGTCATTTCTTTTGGTTTATATATGACTACTGTTGATAGTAAGGTAGCATCTGCAGTCTTTGTTGCAGTCAACTTGCTATTTGTTTATTGATTGATAATTTTTTATTTCTAAAATATAAGATTCTTGAGTGCTAGTTGATATGAAATACCTTACTCTTACTAACTCCGAGGAAGAGGAAGACGATGATATGATGCTACTTATTTTGCATTATATTCAGCTTCTACCATAACTAAAACTCTATGTCATACATCAAAGCTTACTGGAGCAAAATATATTACTGAACTTCTTGAAGGTCATCCAAGCCGATGTTATGAAAATCTTTGAATGAAACCCCACATTTTCCAAACACTCTCAGACTATCTTAAATCAAAAAAATCTTTTGCATAATACAAGAGGTGTTACCATGGAAGAGCAATTAGGCATTTTCATGTATATGCTTGCGCGGAATGCTAGTTTTTGAGCATTGACCTATAGATTTCAGCATAGTCCTGAGACTATACATAGGCATCTTGGGGCATGTTTTAAGACGATCACTTCTTTGACCTATGAATTTATCAAGCCTCCATCCACTGAGACTCATTGGAAAATATCATCAACTCCACAATTTTGACCTTACTTTGAGGTACATGTAATCCATGTCAGTATAATTTAGGAATTTTTATCATCTTATCTTAGTCCTCAATTAGTAATAAGGTCTTGTTTCTTGCAGAACTGTATAGGGGCAATGGATGGCACTCATGTCCCTATCACAATGACGGATAGTGAGGCTACTCCATATCGAAATAGAAAAGGAACACTTTCTCAAAATGTGATGCTTGCTTGTGACTTTGATTTGAATTTTGTTTATGTTTCTACTGGTTGGGAAGGGTTCGCGTCAGATGCAGGGGTGTTGCATTCTGCCATTAAATCTGGATTTCGAGTACCTAGGGGGCAAGTACTATCTGGTTGATGGGGCTATGCAAACACACCATTCTTTCTTGCTCCTTAATTATCAAGGAGTCCGATACCATATTAAGGAATAAGGACAGGGCAATTGCCGACCAAGGGACTATAAGGAGTTGTTCAATCTTCGCCATGCTCGCCTACGCAACCATATAGAGCGTGCTATTGGCATCCTAAAGATGTGATTTCCTATCTTAAAAGTTGCAACATTTTACCCGATAGAAACTTAAGTGAAAATTCCAGTAGTAACAGCTATGTTGCATAATATAATCCGGAGCCATAAAGGTGATGAAAAATGGTTAAGTGATCAAACAATGAACATTTCTTCAGATAAATTTGTGGGTCTACCTAGTGAAGATTAAAGATACAGAGATGATGTTGTACTATTGAACAATGAAAGGAATATGGGTAATGCTTTGAGAGATGAGATTGCAAAGATGTGGGCAGGTTATGAAAGAAGTAGGAAGAGGAGAGTACAAAGGAGATCTCATTAGCAATTATGATAAACCTCTGTTTTTTACTTTATTTTCTTTTATACTTGTTGTAATAAAACAAAACAATTTTGTGAGTTGTATGAAATTCTCCAATGTCACACTTTATGTTGCTTGTCTAATTATTAATTGTCACAATGTACTTATGTCATAAATCGAACACTATAGTTTTATTTGCCATTTATTCATACTATTTACAGATCCTTGTGGTTTATGGTTTATCTAAGGATTTATGGCAAATAGAGCAAGGTGGATGTCAAAGTATGAAAAAGGATTGGTTGATATACTCCTTGAGTTCAATGTTTCTCACTATCGTAGTCAAAATGGATGGACTTCAGAAGGTTGGAATAGGATTGTGAAGGATTTCAACAGACTCTTTCCAGAAGCAAAACTTTCTAAAGCTCAAATTCAAGATAAATAGGCTCAATTGAAGAAAGACTACAAAGCAATTAGATCCATCCGCAATCGTAGTGGTGTCTCATGGAATCAAAATGCATCCATGATTAACACCACATCTGAAAAATGGGATGAGATAATCAAAGTAAGCTTCTTGTTTTTTTAATTGTGAACCTTCTTTGTGTCCAATTTGAATTGTTCTATTTATACTTGAATTGTTCTATCATTTTGTAGGAGGACTCTAGGCTAAGAAGATATGAAAACAAGAATTTCCTATTGTTTGAGTCGTTGGATCTCTTGTATGAAGGTAATATCCATTCTATAATTCTCTCATTTTCAGTCTAATGTGTTGGACTCAGCTTGAGTCTTTATTACTTTCATTGGCTGTTAACGAATTAGATGTTGAATTGGGTGTTGTCTACTAGCTTCACAAGTGCTTTAGAGTTTAGAAATGAGTAATAATCGCTCGTTGCATCTAAGTATCGATAATTTGTGAGATGCATTCAAAATGGTTTTCCTAAATGGATTGTTTGACATTGTTGATGGATTCTTTTTCTCTCTTTGTATGAAGGTGACGAGGACTGGAAGATTTCTGACAAGTCAACACACGGTCAACAAGGTACCCGGCTCGGGGCAATCCAGCAAAGGCCTTCGACCACGACCTAGGCGTCGTTGGACCCCGCACGACCTCAAGGTTGAGCGGTGAGAAGTCCCATCTCCGCTCGACCTCGACCTTGGCTCGGGCGTGTGTTTACTCGACGGTTACCAAGACCTGAGTAATGGCGTCAAGGCAAAAGTGGGCGGCATTTCTGGAGTAGTTACGGCCCACTTTCAATGCGCACGAAGGCCCCACTCCCCCGGGAATCTCTCCTGTCCGTTACAGGCAGCATTTGAGAGGATATAAGGCCACGCAGGGCATATGTACAAAAAACGATCTCACTGGCAATAGCTTGGTAAACACCCACACACAGAGCGCTCAAGCTCGACCTGTGAATACTCTTTATGTCGCCATTAGTAAGTTCCTCCACCTCGGGAAGAAGGCGGGCGTAGAGTCATTACCCCATCGAGGGCTCGAACCCGATATAATCGGTTGTCTCTTGCTCATTGGCGCTTACGCCTTGGGCAACCGTCGATCCGTCGTTGGCGAGCGCTTCTTGGGTCCTACACTCACACTAACCCCCTCCTCACTTTCGCGGTCAGGCGATCCCGATCATCGACAGTTGGTGCCCACCGTGGGGCCCGAGAGCTTCGTTCAACCGGAAGAAATCACAGGTTTTCAAGGTATGGCGTCCTCTGCAGCAGCATATTCCGCGAGCTCGTGGTCGAACACGGCCCCCGAGTGTGGAAGTCCCACATCCCTGTTCTCCCCCTCTCCGCCACTACGGAACCATTTAGTTCTCATGGCCGCTAGCCATGACGAGAACATGGAGGAGGGGGAGCGTAGCCCGAAGACCCTTGAAGATGCTCGCCGGATGGCCCAGGTTGCCATCAACCAGGCCATAACCGCTCTCCGGCGAGAGGAGCTTGAGAAGATTGGAACGTCCTCAGGACGCTCCAGACTACCTCATTCGAACGAGCGCCTCCGAGCGATCGCATGAGTCATGACCGATCCCGCGCGTCCGACGTCGGGTTTCTTCGGCCGAGCTCTCGCAGACAAGCTCGACAAGGCAGCTACCGAAGTTGTGCCATCGCAGCACCAGGGCCTCCCTGCTGGGTCCCGGTCGTTGAGGAGCGACGACAACTCCTCGCGCAGGCGACGACCAGCGTACAGCGACTCCCGCTCCAGCAGTGGCCTCTCCCCCGATGTCCCCCCGAGGCGTCGGCGGGTCCATGAGCACCTGCAGTACCTTCCGGGTGATGCTCGGGCCCATCGCCGCGGTCGTCGAGGTCGCTGGGCGGGACATCAAAGCGATCGGGAGTCTAGCTCCAGCAGCAGCGAGAACCTTCCCAGGCGTACCCCTGTCCCAGCGTACGGCTGCGCGGCATTCTCCGATGACCTCCAACGGGTGCGGTGGCCGGCTCGCTTCAAGCCCGCGTTGATCGAGCGATTCGACGGGACGAAGAACCCTGTTGAATTGCTCTCGATCTACACCACCGCCATTCTAGCCGCGGGAGGCGACGAATATGTGATGGCAAACTACCTCCCGACCGTCCTGGATGGCGCTGCCCGCACCTGGCTCTTCAACCAGAAACCAAGTACTTTCCGCTCGTGGCGTCAAATCCAGAGCGCCCTCCGCTCGAATTTCGGAGCTGCTCTGGCGACCGGCGAGGAGAAGGACCTGGACCGAGTGATCCAGGGAAAGAATGAACCCCTCCGCGACTTCGTGCGGTGGTTCATCCGCACTAGGAATCTGATCCCTAGTGTGTCTGACGAGGCCGTGATCAAGACCTTCAAGTTTGGCATGCGCGACCGACGCCTCACCGATGATCTGGAGATTATGGCGAGGCTCACAGTCGGCAAGCTCTTTCGCATGGCGGAACGCTACGCAGACGCGGACGACGCGGTCCGCTGGAAGCGCGACTACGACCAAGGTAAGCATGGCGTCAGTGCAGGCGAGGCTAGTCCTCTAATGCCAAGAATGCCGACCAGGGTATGGCCGCCAAGAAGCGGAAGAGAGACCGCAAGCGCGATGGTGGTCGGCCTCAAGTTACCGTTTTGGCAGACGGTCACCGCGAGGTTATGAAAGTGCGGGACTCGGCCCAGGAGAGGCCTCGCTCCCAGCAAAACCACAAGCTGACCCGAGCAGGCCAGCCGGCCAGCGCAGGATGACCGCCGGTCTGGGTCGCGATAGGCCGATGACCGCCCGCAAGGCTCTGAGGGGCGGTCTCGGTTTGATGAAGGTAAATTTTACTGTTTCACAAGACTCGGGCCATGACTGCGGGAGTGCGGGCTGGCGAATAAGCTCGAGGCCTTCTACGATGGGCGTGGGGAGATCGTCACGCTCGAAGGATGGAGATGAGCCGAAAGGGTAAATCTTTGAGAAGACCGGGCCGACCTCGACTGGACTTTGACAAAAGGCAACCCGGATCGGCGTCATCTTTGGCGGTTCTTGGCGTATAAATCCCGGCGAGATCAAGGATGCAGCGTCGTGGTTTACCAAGCGCCCGTTGGGAGGTCATGAGACCCGCCACGCAAAGTGGGCGGGCGGCGATCACCTTCACATCGGAGGATGCCCCCAAGGTATGTCGAAGGACCTCAAGACTGCCTTAGTCGTGACCCGACCATCGGCAACACTATGGTCGGGAGGTCATGGTCGATGGTGGCGGCTCCTTAATCTCTGTTAGCAGAAGACGCTCATTGGATGCAAATTCCGGTCGAAGGTCAAGAACATCGCGATCCGTTCTTGGGATCGTTCTGGGCTCGACCACCCCCTAGGGCGGTGGTTACGCGTCACCTTCGGCGCTTCGGATAACTTCCGCCGGGCCGATCACCTTGAGGTGGTTGAGGTGACCTTCCTACGCGCGCCATCTGGGGCGCCCATACTGGTCAAGTTCATGGCGGCCAACCACTACGGTCCACCGATGCATGAAACTCCGGGGCCTAGTGGCATCATCACCGTCTTGGCGACCTCAAGCGATGGTGCAGTTTGTGAGACAAGCCCGGCCCTCGCCGCATGCTACCTCGGCGAGGCCCAGGCGATGGTGAAGAGTGCTTTCGCCAAAAGGCGGCGATCCAGCCTAAGCGGGGCCGCAAAAGGCCGTCTTAGCTCGAGGAGGCGACCGACCAGTGCGTTCACATCTCGGCCAATTTGAGTTCCAAATAGGAACTCGAGCTCGTCACCTTCCTCGCGCGCCAATAAAGGTATATTTGCTTGGGGCGGCGGATATGCCGGGTGTCGAGGAGGTGGTCAAGCACAAAGCTGCAGTCTTGGCGCATTGCCCGCCCGTGCGCCCGAAGCTGCGGCGTTCGCTCGAGAAGGTCGCCATCATTAGAAGAACCTTGACAAGCTCTCAAGGCGGGTTCATCAGGAGATCGACTACTCGAGTGGTTAGCCAACCGGTCATCGTCGTAAGAAGGCGAAAGTGGAGAATGTGTGTGGACCATACGAGGTTGAATTCGGCATGCGAGACAACTTCCGCTCCCGCGCATCAACCAGATCGTCGAGTCCACCGCAAACGCCAGGATGTTAAGCTTCACGGGCGGCTTACCGAGATACCACCAGATCAAGCTGGCGGTCGAAGATGAGAGCAAGACATCGTTCATCACGCCGTTCGGGACCTACTGCTACACGACCATGTCGTTTGGTCTCCTAGCGCTAAGCGCGACCTTCGGCGCTGATGACCAAGACGTTCGAACCCCAGATCGGCCGCAACCTCGAGGTCTACATGGACGACATCGTCGTCTAGAGCTCTTCCGAGGGTGACCACATTCAAGACCTTGAGGAGACCTTCGCCAACTTTGAACAAGCACAATATCAAGATCAACCCGAGAAGTGTGTGTTGGTCTTGCTGCCAGGAAGGTGCTCGGCTACATGATCGGGGGCTCGAGGTCGGCCCAAACCCGAGAAGATCGAGGCAATCGAGAAGATGGCGCCCCGACCTCGGTGAAAGCAGTACAATGCCTCACCGCCGTATGGCGCTCTTAGCTTGGTTCATTTCAAGGCTCGGCTGCGTGGGTTGCCATTCTTGAGACCCAATGCAAACAAGGAAGCTTGAATGGACTCGGCGACTTGAAGCGTACCTCTTGAGCCCACCTTTGCTCACCACTCCCCAGCGCAAGGCGGCATTCTTTGCTCTACCTAGCGACCACCGCCAGTGTCGGTGTTGTCTGGTGGCGAGCAGGATGCAGCGGCAACACCGATCTACTCGTCGGCGAGTCTGCCTGACCCAAAGGAGCGCTACCCGCAGGTCCAAAAGCTCTTGTATGCCCTTCTCATGGCTTCGTGCAAACTCCGGCATTACTTCCAAGCACACTCGGTGGTCATCCCGAGAAGTTTTCCGCTCGGGGATATACTGAGGAACCCGGAGGCTGAAGGTCGCATCGCCAAGTGGGCCATGGAGCTGGCGGCGTTCGATGTCCGGGTCGTGGCGCGCACGGCTATCAAGTCGCAGGTGCTCACCGACTTCGTGGTCGAACAAACAACGCCTCCCGCCCCCAAGCCCGAGGTCGAGGAGGAAAGGCCCTGGATCATGTACTTCGACGGCTCGAGGTCTTTCAAGCGCTCGGGGGCTGGAATTCTCATCCTTACTCCGCGCGGCGACCGGCTGAGATATGTGATTCGTTTTGGGTTTCTAGCGACCAACAACGTTACAGAGTACGAGGCTCTCTTGGCGGGCCTGCGGGCCTACAAGGCCCTTGGTGTGCGCCGGTTGATTGTACGGGGCGACTCTCAGCTCATCGTCAACCAGTTCAACAAAGAGTATCAGTGCTCGGAGGACTCAATGGCCAAGTACCTCGCCGAGGCCCGCAAGATGGAGAAGTGGTTCCAGAACCTGGAGATCACACATGTGGTTCGGAAGGATAACTCCGACGCAGATTTCCTCTCCAAGCTCGAGTCGTCCGACGGTGAAGTTCCTCTCGACGTGATCCTGGAAACCCTGGCTTCTCCCTCCATCCCCGACCAAGGACCCTCAGTCGCCCTCATCGAAGGTACTCCCTCATGGGCCGAGCCGATCCACCGTTTCCTGGCAACGGGTGAGCTCCCGGCCGAGCCAGCGGAAAGAAGCAGGATCAAGCGCCAGGAGAGCTCGTACAAACTCGTGGATGGCAAGCTTTATCGTCAGAATGTCTCTGGCATCCTGACGAAGTGCATTACCACGGAGGAGGGTAAGTACCTATTACATGACATTCATTCAGTGCGTGTGGGCGCACTCTTCTTTCGGGACCATGGTCGGAAAGCTTTCGCATGGGGTACTATTGGTAAGCGCACGCCGGGATCTGCGCAGACATTATCCGCCTTGTCAATCTGCCAAGTACCATGCTCGGAAGACACATCGACCGCTTATGCACTCGACCATCCGCCGCTTGGCCTTTCTAGACACGAAATTTGGACATCCTCGGCCCCTTCCAGCGACGTAATCCAGGAAAGAAGTTTTGTTCGTGGCCATCGACACCTTCACCAAGTGGATCAAAGCGAACCCGTCTCGACCATCATGGCTCGCGTGGCGGTCAAATTCTTCCACTTTGTTCGTGGTCACGGTATGGGGTTCCATGCAAGATCATTCTTGACAATGGAACTCGGTTTACCGATGAAGCTGTTCGAGAGTATCTGCGAACATCGGCACCAAGGTATGCTATGCCTCGGTGGCTCACCGCAGAGTAATGGAAGCGATGGAATCGTCAGCAGTCAAATCGTTCAAAGGCGTTAAAAAGCGAGTGTCGGATGAGCTCGAGCGACCTGCTTCGACTGGGTGGGCGAACTTCCCACCGTCTTATGGTCTATTCGTACCCCGATCGGCCGAGCAACGAGGTCCACACCCTTCGGCTCGTGTTGATGCAACCGAATCACGCCTCCTAAGGTCCTGTTGGGCTCTGTAAAGTCGACAGTCGTCGGATCGACTTCGAGCAAGAGCGGTCTCTTGACCTTACCCTGGCGGAAGAAGTAAGATGTCGTGCACTATTACGATCGGCGCAGTACCTGCAAGCTCTTCGCAGACATGCGTCTAGATCAGTACGACCTAGGGAGCTCATTGTTGGGGACTTAGCCCTGAGATGGATTCAAGCACCGTCCAACACTAACAAGTTATCCCCACGGTGGGAGGGCCCCTATAGAGTTGTTTCAACAGATCGCACGAGGGCTTACCAGCTAGCGATGCCCGATGGCAGAGAGCTCTCTAGCTCGTGGAATATCGATCAGCTTCGCAAATTTTATGTGTAACCTTTTTACCTCAAATTTCAATAAAGCTTTTGTTCAATTGTCATTATTTGTCTTTGCGCACCTTTTTTCTATGTCTTGTGTTGGCCCGAGCTCAACTCTCTGTGAGCCCGACCTAAGGATGGGCGTGCTTGCTCTTGGCCTCGGTGTTGGGGGCTTATCCTTCACCCCTAGTGGTCGAGTTACGTGTAAGCCGAATCTCTTCGCACCAATACTCCCTCTGCGCCAGGGTTCAGACTAAGCCCTCGACTGGGCCAATGAGCAGCGCGCAAGTCGTTGTCACGACTCGAGTCCTACTCGGGATCCTAAGTCTTTCCTCATGAGATCATGCTATGCTCCCTCTGGGCCTTTTCGATCTTGCAGGTCTTGGTCTTCGCAGGGTTTCTAACTTGCGCCTAATGCCGGCGTTGCTCGACCTTGAGCCCAACGGGGGCTGGACGAGATATACCACGACCAGAAAAGGCTAAGTGCACGATTAGAGAAAAATTTTCGACCAACCAAGACAGGACATCGAGCTATTCTTACAATAAACCCTTTTGGTTTTACAAAAGTCGTACTTACAAGAAGTCTAGCCCTATTTACAGGTCAGCCATCTCACTAGCAAGCTTTTCCTGCTCGAGCACAGCGGCGCTCCTCTTGAAGTTGGGCCAAGGCGCTCTTGGCCACCTTACTTGCCCGACCTAGCTTCTCCTCGAGTTCTTTCATCTTGGCCTCGGATTCGGGAGAGGTCCCCGACGAGGCGGCTGTCTGGTCCACGGCGGTCTTGTTTCGTTCCTCGGCTCGTGCTCGCTCAGCTTCAAGCGCCCTGGCCGACCTCGTGTGCTCGTCCTCGATGGCTTTATACGCATGGTCCCGCTCTGAGTTGATGGCCCGCTCCAGCTCGGTCTTATGGTTGGCCTCGAGTGCCTTCACCACCCTGCGGAGGCTGGTAATCTCTTGGGCATCTTCTGCCGCCTTTTGCGCGGCCTCCTCCCACTCGGCTTGCAACTCCTCCACAAGCTTAGAGCGCGCTGCCAAGGCGTCTTCCCACACGTCGAGCAAAGCCTTCAGCGCGTCGGAGTGTGTTTGCAGGCCCTGCAGCCCTTGGGAGACAGAGGTGATGGCCTGCGGGGCTCAAAGGGTCAGCGTGGTATACGCTAGAGGAGCGATGGAGGCGAAGGAAAATGACAAAACTCAAGCTAGAGGTTCGAGGAAAGCTCTTGTACCTGGATGAGGCGGCCCTCAAAGGCTGCACGGGAGTACGTGACAGGGCCACTGCCAGATGATCCTGGGGCGGTGCCACCTGCAGCTGCCGCTGGATCTTCAGAGGTGTGACCTTCGGGCGCTTCGCCGTGGGCGCCTGAGTCTCGAGCTTCCTCCTCGAGGGGGCTCGACTCGCCCCCACACTCTGTCCCGGTGGCGGCCCCATCTCCCACAGCGGGAGGGTCTCTGGCTTCTTCGTCAGCAGTGGCCTTGGCCGGATCCACGGCTAGGACCTCGGTGTCTGCCGCGACTAGATCGTCTTCGGGATCGATGGCTTGGGAGGTCACCACCGTTATGGTCGGGACGACCTCGACGGTCGCGACAGGATCTCCTCCGACGCCATCTTCTTCGGTGGCCTCGGGTGGATCGACGTCCTCGTCGGCATCAACCTCGGCCCAGTGCCATAGTCCTCGGCAGATTCTGAGGAAGGGCTCTTCCTCATCTGGATCATCGAGCCCTTGAGTGAACTTCGCGGACGGGGCTTGGCCTGAGGGGCTCGAAGGCTGCGGATCCGGTAGAGGGTTTGGGGGGCAGCCGTGTCTGCCTCCTCTTCCTCTTCAGACCCGGACTCCCCTAGATGATAGTCATTGTCAATATGGGCAGGTGATGAGCTCGGGCGCTCAAGGTCTGCGATTAAGAGTCACTACTAAGCTAAAAAGTGGCAAGGAGAGATGAGCAAATGAAGGACACGAGACCTACCTGGGTCGAGAGCCTCCTTTTTGCAGGCCAGGGGCGGTTCCCCCAGTCTGGGACCTTAAAACCCGTGGTGGCTCTAACTTCCCCGCGGTAGAGCTCCCTGGGCCTCCCTCTTGGGTCCTTGGGGCCGCTTGAGGGCCCAAAGACCTGGCAGCTGCCGCCGCGCTCAGCTGCTGCAAGGAGGACATGTCAGAAGGAGAAGAAAATCAAGCTCGGGGGCTTCGACCATGGGAATCCTTACCGTTGCGCGATCGGCCCATTCGGAGTGGGGCTTCTTAGCCTCACGGTCGTCCACCTTTCCCGGAGGTGGTTTCTACTTCCCCTTCTTGCTCTTGCCCCCGCCGGGCAGCGGGAGCAACTTCTTGGCCGTGTCAAGTAACTCTTGAGTAGTCCTGCGAGCACAATGACGATCGAGGAAGCGCCGATGAAGTACAAACTGAAGAGCGGCTTGGGAGTGCCCACCTCGGCTTTCCGGCGCAGTACATTTTTCGGGACAGGGGGATCAAGGGTATATTCGTGCGCCACCTTCCCGAACATCTCATTCATCCTGGCGGCGACCCAGGACTCCTTCGGCGCTGCAAGCAAACAGACTATCAAGGAGACCCGAAGGTCGAAAGCAAACAAGTCTCAAAGGCAGGAAGACGCACCAGACGTACCCTCGCGGATCATATCGTCGCGCCCCGTGATCTCGTAGAATGGGTGTTCCCTCTTCCGAAGGGGGAAAACTCGGTTCCGCAGGAAGTCGCAGACGATCGCCTGCCCGGTGAGGCCGCGCATGGTGTAGATGTGTATGGCGGCGATGGCCTCTTCGTCGACCTCCAGGTCGTCTGACTCCGGGGTCTCCTTCTTCCCGGTGATCAGAGTTCCGTCGAACGACAGCGCCCCGGTCTGGCCCTTCTTCAGATAGAACCACCGCTCGGTCCACGGACCGAGGGAGTCCTGAGATTGGATCTTGGGGAAGGCCCATTGAACCCCCGTCCGTAGCCGAAAGTAAAGACATCCGACCACGGGGTCCTTCCCAGAGCGGAACAGGGTGAAGAAGCGAAAGAAGAGTGAGGGGGTGGGAAGGATTCCAAGGAACCCCTTGCACAGATGAGAGAAAATAGAGAGGAGGAGGATGGAGTTGGGCACCAGGTTGATGAGCTCTATCTCGCAGTGGGCAAGGACTGCCGCCATGAAGTCGCTCTCCGGTGTCCGCAGGCCGAAGAGCGCATAATGTTCGGTGCACACGAGCTCGTCGTCCCTAGGGTGCGGCTCGGTCTCCCCGCCTGGTAATCTCCACATCGCTGGGTCGAGGAGGCCCAAGCCCTCGAGCTCCCTCATCCTCGCCAACGACATGGTGCTTCTCCCGAGTTTGGCCATGGCGGACGCTCTCAGGCTTGGTCAAGGAGCGAAGAGTTGCGTGAGTAGGAGGTTGGGAGGAGGGCGCAAGAGTCGGGAAGTTCTTGAAGGTCGCGAAGGTTTGGGTTTATAGGCACAGGTCATGACGGTTGAAGCCCCTCAAAAGGTGTCTGACGACGATTTGTGGCGCAATTAAGGTTTGGGCGGCGATTTGGCGTTGCGCGCGCGCTCTGATCGTCGAGTTAAATACCAAGCATCGTGAAGTCCAAAGGACGCCAGGTGTCTCGAAGCTGAAGTCTTGTCCTGGTAATCTCCGCTCGACCTTGACCAAAGGTATGAAATCTAGAAGTCTGGCTTCAGCGGCTTCAGGCTTCAGGCCGATCCAGGTCTCTTCCACGACCTTGAGCCTAGGGGGCTAGCTGACGAGGACTGGAAGATTTCTAACAAGTCAACACACGGTCAACAGGGTACCCGGCTCGGGGCAATCCAGCAAAGGCCTTCGACCACGACCTAGGCGTCGTTGGACCCCGCACGACCTCGAGGTTGAGCGGTGAGAAGTCCCATCTCCGCTCGACCTCGACCTTGGCTCGGGCGTGCGTTTACTCGACGGTTACCAAGACCTGAGTAATGGCGTCAAGGCAGAAGTGGGCGGCATTTCCGGAGTAGTTACGGCCCACTTTCAATACGCACGAAGGCCACTCCCCTGGAAATCTCTCCCGTCCGTTACAGGCAGCATTCGAGAGGATATAAGGCCACGCAGGGTGTATGTACAAAAAACGATCTCACTGGCAATAGCTTGGTAAACACCCACGCACAGAGCGCTCAAGCTCGACCTATGAATACTCTTTGTAATCGCCATTAGTAAGTTCCTCCACCTCAGGAGAAGACTGGACGTAGAGTCATTACCCCGTCGAGAACTCGAACGATATAATCGGTTGTCTCTTGCTCGTTGGCCTTAGCGCCCGACCTTCGTCCGATCCGTCGTTGAGCGAAGCGCTTCTTGGGTCCTACACTCACACTAACCCCCTCCTCACTTTCGCGGTCAGGCGATCCCGATCGTCGACAGAAGGTAATATCCATTCTATAATCCTCTCATCTTTGATGTCTTAATAGGATAATTTGCGGAAGGAAAGTATTGCTTCACTTCTAGTCAACCATCTAATATTGCAAATACAAGCATCACTAGAAAACACTCACAGGATGCAAGCATCACTAGAAAACACTCACGAGATGCAAGCTTTGATTCAAGAGCTCGCATTGGGGAAAGACAGGATAACACGAATTCTCCTCCAAGAATGGATGAAGTTGAAAGGCAAGATTTGGAGAATGACATACAAGATCAAGAAGAGAACACTATGTACTCTTGTCAAAGAATGGAAGACATTGGAAGTAGTGTAGAGAATAAACTTCAAAATCGTCGTGTTGTGCAGTTGGATGTTGAAGATAATGAATCAAATCAACAAGAACGAGGAGGTGATGATCATCCAAATTAAAGAATTGGGAGTGCTGGAGCACAAAGAGGAAGACCCAAGAAACAAAAAGGTACATCGGCACCATGCATTGAAGAAACAATAGCAGCTTATTTTGAATTAAAAAAAGAACATACTAGCATGAAGGAGCAAGCTTCGAAACAAGGAGATGGATACTCAATTTCAAAATGCTTTGAAGTGTTACAAGTGATGGATAATGTGTCCGATGAGATTAAGATCTTTGCCTCCGATGTTTTCAAGGATGCAATAAACCGTGAGATCTTTCTATGCTATTAGCCAAGACTTCGTGGTTTGTGGTTGAAGAAGGAACTAAACAAGCTTGCAAATTGACTCCTTGTAAGTCCTATGCTTGAGATTGAAATCCAATTGTATGCTTGAGTTCTGAATACCACTTGGGACATTTATCCTCAGATTTAAAATAATGACTTGATAAGAATCTCCCTTTTGTTTTGCAATCCCTTTTGTTTTGTAAATTTTTAGAGCAAGATGGATGTTTATGAAACTGAATGATAATCTAGAATAGATATGACATTGAAAGGTAATATATTTCTATTTCTAAGACCATGACTAATTATATAGTATCATTAGTCTTTTGTCTGTACAACAAGTTATTGTTTTATAACTGTCTCTTTTTGTGGAAGTTAAGCGCATTTGACCATCGCTTAGTTGCATGCATGTGCACATATTCAGTATGATGTGCATGTCTCTCAGTTCTTTTTTATTTGTGCTGTTTGAGGCAAACATGTTATGAAACCCTTTTTTGATGCCAACTGTGATGTTGATAGTGTCCCAATAATTTGAAGTTACTCCTTTTATTATTAACTACACCTGGCTAGATTGTTTCTTTTACAATTTATGCAAATCAGTGAGGTTTGACATTTTATTGCTAGCGAACATGAAGTTTTTGTGTAAGATTGTTTCTTTTACAATTTCTGCAAATTAGTGAAGTTTGACATTTTATTGCTAATGAACATGATATTCTTGTGTATGTTCTGTAATAGCCATTCATAATATATTCAACCCTATTTCTTTGTATGTCTTGCAGATAGTGTTGATCATAGTTTTTACTGAAATCAGTCTCTTGGATATAATATTGTATGAGTTACTTCCTCTATTTCACAATAGTACATGTTATTTCCTTGGAAATTTTGATTTTAAACATCCTTTGTACTGTTCACACATGGTAGTTGGATGGTTATTGTGAAAGCAATGGTAGTACATGTTGAACAAAATTCATCTCATTTCCGATAAATAATAGGGCAATTTGCTCATTAACAATACAAAGGTACAAAGAGTTGGAAAAATATCGATATGTCAGCGACATGTAGCCCCATAGCCTACTGTCATCGACATTGGATGTTATTTTCAATTTGTACATCATTCTTGAGCAAATTTTCCTAAATAATAATATTGGCAAGATATGATAGAAATCTTGCAATTGTAGCTAGATGAAAAGAATGTATCACCTTTCAATGTCATATCTATTCTAGATTTTTTTTGTCTTTTTAGTCTGATGTCAACACAGTAGCATTTGGTGATGAAACTGGTCATCTGATATATTCCAGAAGTGATAATAGTTTATGCAAGGTAGCTTGCTATTATAAATTATCTAAGCTCTTCTATGATAACATATTTTTTGCTTGCATAGATAGTTTTTTCTCATATGGATGAAGGTTTTTGAGGCCTCTTATCGCCATTTTGGTGTGTTGTTGCAGATCTTTAGTTATCTAGATGATAGACGCAGAGTTCACAAGGACACAATCAATCTCTGTAAGAGTGTACTACAGTGCAAGTCACTTGACTGGATTTCAGTGCAATGAAATCATTTATTGAATCCAATATGTGATGTTGATCTTGTGATTACTGTTGGTAGTGATGGCACCTTCTAAGGGCTAGCCATGTTTTGGATAGCTCAATTCCTATTTTAGGTGTTAATTTGGATCCTACTTGTTCCGATGAGGATAGTTCTTTGGATGATTGACAATGACCATATGTTGGAACAAATCACATAATTCATGCTTGTTTACTTGTCCCGATGAGGTCAGTTCTTTGGATGATTGACAATGATTATATGTGTTATACTTTGCTTATTCAATCGAATGTGCAAGAGTAACGGGATGTGATTTCATGATGAGCAACGAGATGTTTTCATGTACCTGCCAAATGTGCTATGCTCTATTTAGCCTGTATAAGTCATTAGCAGTAGTGAATATTTACAACAGGAATACCCAAACAACTTGAATACCCAAACAACAATTGGAATTTTTTACAAGGAAATAAATCGGATGTATTCAAGTGGTTTTCTTTGTTCCCACAAATATACAAGTGTAAGATATTTACACTTGTAAAAAATTTCAAGGCTTCTAAGCAGGCCCTTAGGTGTAAATAAATTGTATAACCAGCCCATCCAAGCAGCAATTTTATGCCCAGCCTAGAAAATTTTTTAGGCTGGTGATTTACACCGATTTTGAGCCCAAAACCAACCTTCCAAGTAGGGCATTAGTGTTAATGTGCACACAGTCATGAAATCGTCCGTATTTTGGTAATGAGGCGCATAGAGCCGCTCATCAATGGACAACCGATGCATGCATTGATGCACATGGCCAAGCCCACCTATTCAATTTCTTTGTTCTTATGCTCTTTTTCCTATCTGTAACTAATGTTGTATCCTGACAATGGATGTCTCTGAGGAACATGAGATGGGACACCAGAGGCATCATATATTACCTTCTTGGCTCATCAAGTTGCATATTGGCCATGTTCACCACAATGGAAGAAATTGACATTGACAACCTTGTTGTGCCCCAGGACAACTGTCCACCGTAGAAGGGAGAGTAGATAGCTTGCTATAGGGGTCCTGTGGTAGATGCTTGATACCTTGGTAGTTGCAGAGTAGGCGGACAGACAATAGACGGCTGCTATATACGTGGTCTCGATGAACTATCACTCGCAGAGTTTTTTGCGGACCAGTTGCGCTTGCGTGCCTCCCCGAGCACATTTTTTTTTTGGATAAAGGAAGCTTTTATTAATTTCAAAGACATTACATCGAGAGGATACAAGTCCTTGAAACTTCTTCCGCCCTGCTTAGCAAGAAGCACCTGACCCCAAAAAAATACAAAAGAAAATAAAATAAAAAGAAGCATAACACGAAGCAAATTAAAACACCCTCTCTAAAAGTAAGTAATCCATGAGTTAGACCGCCATCGAGAACCACAGGAGAAGAAAGCCATGGCCACCTGCATCAAGCGTTGCGAAGCCTGTACCAACATAGGTCGCAATTCCAGCTTCTGCAGAACAGCCCATGTACGCAGCCAATGGTGCGTAGCCAAGATAACCTGCAAAGGGAATGAGGTTGATTTCCTGTCAAAAACAATTTCATTTCTGTGTAACCACAGGGACCAACAGATGGTTGCAGCTCCAAGCAACACAATATTTTTTATATTCTTATCAAAAGATGCCAGCCAACTCCCAAACATTTGAGCTGCACTAGTTGGCCTTTCAATCCCAAAAGCTGAATCTGAAAACCCCAGACCATACGAGCAAAACGGCAATGAAAAAACAGGTGCCTATTTGTCTCCATTTCATGACAAAAGCAACACTTTGTACTACCTTGCCAGTTACGTTTTGCCAAATTGTCTTTAGTCAGAAGAACCCCCCTTCGAAGGTACCACAGAAACACTTTGATTTTTAAAGGGGCTTTCAACTTCCATAATCTCCTATTAAAATTAGGGACATCACGTCTAATTAGCGCCAAATAATGTGACTTCACTGAGAATTGTCGAGATTTACTCAGATTCCAATAAAATTCATCGACGATTCATGTCAAGCTGTAAGTTGACGATGCGTGAAACAAATCGATCCACGCCGTTAACTTAACACCCACCAATGATCGCCGCCAAACAATGTTTGGTTGGTAACCGTTCATAAAAACTTCAGCAATCGTGATGTATTTCTTTCGTACAATACTATATAGCCCAGGGTATTGATCTTTTAACGCGCTATGTCCAAGCCAAGTGTCTTCCCGTAAGCGTGCACAGAGGCCATTATTAATCTGAGCGTACCAAACCGAAGGAAATCTCCTTTACCTTCATCAAAGAAGACCAAAAATCACGAGTCTCCGGTTTCCACTCAACTTGTACTAACGGTTTAGATTGAAGATACTTATTTCGAAGAAGCTGCTGCCACATTCCATCTGTTGTTAAAAGCTTGAACAACCATTTACTCAAAAGAGCAATATTCATAACATTGAGATCAAGAATTCCCAGCCCCCCTTGTTGTTTAGGTTGACATACAATATCCCATTTTACAAGACGATATTTTCTTTTACACTCATCGCCTTGCCAGAAAAAACGAGATCTGAAATAATCAATTTTCCTAAGAACCCCTTTAGGTATATCAAAAAAGGACATCATATACATTGGGAGACTACTTAGTATTGAATTTATAAGAGTTAGCCTACCTCCAATTGAAAGATGCTTCCCCTTCCAACTGCTGAGGCGCTTTTCAAAACGCTCTTCTACCCTTTTCAATCTGAATTTCGCAATTTTTTATAATGGATAGGAATTCCTAAATATTGCAAAGGAAAATCCCCTTGTTTACATCCAAACAAATCCATATATTGCTCTAGTGCTCCTTGGGCCTCCCCAAGCGATTAGCTCACTCTTATGGAAGTTAATCTTTAGCCGAAATTAATTCAAATGCACAAAGTAATAACTTCAAATTACGTGCCTTATCCAAATCGTGTTCCAAAAATAAAATTGTGTCATCCGCATATTGTAGAATCGATAAACCTCAAATCAACTAAATGAGGCACTACTCGCCTATTTGTCCCTGTTCTTAGCTCTACCAATCAAGGCGCCAACATGTCTCATGCGACAATATTAAGCAGAGGTGATAACGGATCACCTTGTCGAAGGCCTTTTCTAGTTTGGAAAAATGGACCTACTTCATCATTTACATTAACCGCCACACTTCCCCTCGAAATGAAAGTCTTAATCCAAGAAATCCACCTAGATGAGAAACCTTTCATTCGGAGAGCTTGAAATAGAAAAGGCCATTTAACCTTATCATATGCTTTCTCAAAATCAATCTTAAAAATAACACCATTCAAATTTTTCTTATGCATCTCATGTACGTTTCATGAAGGATGACCACCCCTCTAAGATGTTCGACCACGCATAAAAGCAAACGAGTTGGTCTCACCACTTTATCTGCAACCATATTCAATCATTTTGTCGCAACCTTAGTAAAAATTTTGAAACTCACATTTAAGAGACAGATTGGTCTATATTGTTGGATAATATTAAGCTACGAACTTTAGGAATAAGGGTGATTATTCCAAAATTCAGACTAAAGAGAGGAATCTCGCCCGCATGAAGTTCCTCAAACATGTTCAATAAATCCCCTTTGATAGTTTCCCAGAAAACTTGATAAAACTCAGCTGGAAAACCATCAGGACCAAAAGCTTTATTATGTTCCATCTGGAAAACAGCATCTCTAATTTCTTTCTCATTGAACCGGAGCAAAGAAGAAGAGTATTTTCCTCCTGAGAAACTTGAGGAATATCGTGATTGATGCCCTCATGAAGGTCTAATTGACTTTCGCCTGGAGCACCAAATAATCCTTTATAGAATTCGGTGATATATCTTTTGAGATTAGCCTGTCCCTCTATCTTGCCCCCCTCATGATCTAGAGAAAAAATCCTTTTCTTTCTATGTTTGCCATTAGCAATTAATTGAAAATAACGAGTGTTGTTATCCCCAAACAGAACGTGCTTCACTTTTGCTCGCTGATAATATCTAATTTCTTCCTCCCTTAGTAACTTTGCCAAGTTCTCCCTGGCCAAACTAAGATGCTCACTCTCCATCTCGGATAACCCCCTAAACTCCGCATCAACATCCAACTCCTTGATTATTTCCTGAAACTCACGTTTCTTTCGCTTATAATCCCCATTGCTCTTACATGCCCATCCCCGAAGATAATTACGCAAAGCCCCCAATTTGCGATTCCAACGTTGGATTGAATTATTCCCTCTAACTGGCTTACTCCATATTTCCACTACCTTGCCATGGAAATCCTCTCTGGTTAACCAACAAAGTTCAAATCTGAACTGTTTAGCAAAACCAGAAAAAGCTGACTCACCAGTGTCAATCAATAAAGGGGTATGATCCGAAATACTTCTATCCAACGCTTGTACAGAAACATGAGGGAATTTAAACTCCCATTCGGAAGTCATCAAAACCCTATCTAACTTCTCATACGTTGGATTGGGTAACGAATTTGCCCAGGTAAACTGACGGCCCGTAAGATCGATCTCTCTCAGATCCAGGCTATCAATAACCGCATTGAATAAAAACGGCCAGCGAGCATTAAATCTTGAATTATTCTTCTCTGCACTATTCCTCATAATATTAAAATCACCCCAATAAGAGTAGGCGAGATGGTTTGTTGACACATTACGCACTAGTTGACGAACGCTTGATTTATGATTATGATCCGGCTGGACCATATACTGCCATTAAAGTCCATTTAAATTTATCTACCTTATTACATAAGTTGAATTTGATGCAAAATTCGCCTTCCTCAACATCAACTAGATTAAAACATATCATATTCACCCCTAAGATAATACCCCCTGATCTACCCTTAGGGGGTAGACAATGCCAAGTGAAATCAGCACCCCCAGAGAGTCATGCAAATCTTGAACTTGACACGTCTTGATTTGCAGTTTCCATCACTGCAATGAAATCCAACTTGTTGCCCCTAGCAACCTCTGTAATGTAACGAAATTTAGCCAAGTCTAGAAGACCTCTGCTATTCCAAAATAAGCCTTTCATATAATCCCCTTATTTTTATCTTTTAATTTACAATGCTTGCGAGACTTACGGGATGAGGCAATTAGATCACAAATTTTCATATCTAGATCCTCCATCTCTATGTCTAAATCAGAAGCATCCTTTGCCAACTGCGCGAATGAATCACTATCCCCAGTAGTGATTTCGTCATCAGTTGAATCACAGGAAAAACCCTCCCTGCTCACACGTTTAACACTGGAACTACCCTTTTTCCTGTCTGAATGAGACAAGCTTAATCTATCAATTTCCATTCTCTTTAACGCTTTAATAGATATATTCCCACCAAGATCATTCTTTATCATCTTAAATCCTAAACTATCTAATTTTGCAGCACAATTCTCATCAGACAATGCGACAAAAGACAAGGATTTAGACTCATGAGACATACCGTTGTCATAAGATAGTGAAGTCATAGGCGAATATGAGCTCTCCATTGGAGGTGCCATCGTCTTGATCGCTTTTCAAGATCCAAATTTCGCATTCTTTGTTCGACGATAGCCTTACTAATCGCATCCTCATCTGTCAAAACAACACCTTCAAACATTTTGGACATTACATCGTAAACTACGACGAAGCCCATTAATAGAGTTGTAATTAACCATGCTTGAGCCACAAGAAGTATCGACATTAGAACCATACCTTAGAAGGCAATTCCACATCGGATCCGGATCTTTGGATCATATGTATCGCCCGCCATTCTACCTCCATCTTTGTGAATCGCAACCACACCCCGATCATCATTGCAGAATCGCAGCCCACCCGATTCTCCTTTGGGAAGCAACTTATTTTACCTCCTCACCTCGAACAAGAAAACTTGTCTGTCATAACATCTTTGTCTAACAATACCTCTTGACTGACAAAGATCTCCTCGTCAACAAAAATTGCTCCCCGGCCTTTGCACCACAATCAAACAAAGTCTTCTGTTGAACATCATTCCCATAATTCAGGCCAGCCGAAACCTTCTCAGTCAACTGATGCGTGGAAGACTTCCGAATGCTCGCTCCGACATCACCGCATGTGTCGGCACATCAATACAATTCCTTTCATTGAGCGATCAGAAGCAAACCCTTGATGCGGTGCATTTGCCCACCATCGGTGTATGTGTCGGCAAAGTAAAATCACCGAGCTACTCTCTCGATCTTTCATGTGCGAAAAATCACCACCACGAGACTTCTCTACTTGGTCGAAAGCAAAGACATGTTGATCTTCGAATGCACCTCAACATCTGTCAAAGGCACTTCCAAGAACAACTCATCCTCGTGTGACTTCACCACTTGACCCGGCGTAACAGCCACAACATCCGATTTAAACGACATGCCTCTCTCGGCATTTTGGTTACCAAAATATTAGGCGAGAGAATTTTCGATTTGTTCGCTCGAAAAGCTCCTCGGTTTCTCAACTTTGCCGCCCCTTCACAGGTGAGTTCTAGCCATTTGCATCGAACAGGACCACCATCCAAGAAGAATTCGATTTGGAAGCAAGCAGAATCAGACCCACTCTTCATCTTCTTTATCTATGGAATCATCTTTTCCCTCATTACACCCCATCAGCACCTCCTCGCCATCTTCTTTCTGCTACGGTTCATTAGAGTCAAGTGGTGGTCTTGCCGCCACAAATGAACTTTCTTCCACGAAAAAACAAGATCATATCCAACATTATGAAAAACCAAATCAGTTTTGAGTGGCGGTGACCTCATCAAGCATACCCACTAATAACCGAATGACTCCTTTTTTTCTATACGTGAACATGTCAACTTCAATGTAACTCCAATCAATGACCCTAGGGCCCGAAACCGGTAATGGCGCCAAGCATGAGGTACCCCAAGAACATGCACCCAAACCTCATCAAGGTGATATGCGGTGCCACATCCCCACCAAACTCCCACTCGAGAGATGGTTAATGTAACTTGATGATTTTTGAGTTTGTATTCTATATCGACATCCGCTTCAACTCCTCCTGCGACGGAAAAGCAACTAAAAAAGCATCCTGATCATGCGGCAAGGCCTCCCAATTCCACTCGATCCTAGTAAGCCTAGCAAGCTCCCCGAATCATTGCGCATCTAATTTACCACCGTTATTGTAACCAAAGCGGTTGGGGCGGATCGAGCGTTCCCAACTTAAAATCAAACTCAGGTATTCTGAAGAAGGTAAGTTCATTTATCGCACACCCAAACATGGTAGCATTAGGTTTCGGCATCTTAAGTAGCGGACATTTGACCGACAAATGCGAATTCAGCTTGTTGCATATATAACAATCAAGGTTTGCTTGACAAGCTGATTCTAAATGTCCAACCATCTTGCATCTGAAACAGAAAGGAGGACGAGGTTTTTTCACCTTAGCAGTGTCAGGAACCTTCAACTCGTGCGGCAGACTTTGATCAACACCATCCTCCACCAACCCTACTGGAACAAAATGTTGCCGCACAGAAACCGCATATCTTCCCCTCCCTCCATTATTGTAACCACGGCCAGCAGCTTGGGCACCACGACCCCTCCCACCAGCCGCAACACGATCAGCCCCCAGCGATCCAGACGGTGGAGCCGTTCGGCCAGCAAACCCCCCACGACCTTGATTTCGACCCCTCTGGAAGTGGCCAAAAGGAGGACGGTCACGATCCTGACGTCCCACCGGTCCGGACCGAGGAAGGCGATCCTGCTGTGACTTCTCCATCACTGGCGGCGGCGGAGAAGCCACAATCTCAGCATAAGAACGCCTAAGGGAATTAACTCTGGATGGCATAGTCTGTATCAAAGAAGGTTTACACATGGGCTGCCTAGCAACAGGCCTCCGAAAAACCCTTCGGGCCCTCCCATATGCTTTGGCCCGGTCCACCAGACAGCCGTGATTATCGCTAATTTTTGAATTCAGTATCTTCTTCTTCCCAGCCGATGCAAACTGCCGGAGTTCACCTGAATTCTGATCAACCTTACTCACCAATAATTCGATCTGCCGTGCCTCAATCGACAAGGGAAGAGATCTTCTCTTACTGATCGAAGGAGCACCAGGCAACGTTTTCTTCCCGGCTGATGCAACCTGTCGATGTTCCTCTGTATTCAGATCACCCTTACACTTCAAAGATTCTATCTGCCCAGATTCGATCGACAAGGGAAGAGATCTACTCTTACTGATCGAAGGAGAGCCAGGCCAAAAGGCTTGCAAAGTCAAAACTGGTCTTGGCCTAGGTTTTGGCAGAGGTCCACACCACAGCCGAAATTTCCAACTCCGGCGAGGGAATCGACGAGAACGGCTCTCCACGAATACACATCCAGACTTTTTACCATGTAAGATCATGTGCTTTGAATTAAGACCACGCTTACTAACTCTCTCACAAAAAGAACCATCGGACCCTGTAGCTAGTCCGACACAATCGAGCTTTTCAATTGCCAAAGATGAAACACTGCGATCAACCGTATTTGAAATGGTATGGAGTAAATCTTCAGATTTATCCACCAAATCAACACCAGTTGAGACAATCTTTGAACCAACCTCAAAACAATCAAGACGCGAATCCGCATTGCGAACCCCATCGACAAACCTTACCTGATTCCGCTTGGAATCAATCGCCCTGTCCGTCGACATCACATCATCTTCCTAGGTGCTCCCACTAGAGTTCAACTTTTCTCTTTTGCATCTATACTAGGAAAAATATATGAGCACATGATGTTTATCCTCGCAAGTAATGTCCTTGTTAATCAGGATTTGAAAGTCCAAAAGATCTAGAGGTGCTAAATTATCTCACCATGCACTTGATGCTCTTTGAAGTTGGTACGTTGCAAAAAGTACATTCTCTTGATCAGTGCACTGAGCTATGACCAATTCCTTTTCCATTGTATAGAGTCAATCATTGGCATCCAACAGGTCCTCAAAATGAGAAGTGGTCAGCAGTTGGGTCCTGGGAAATTCTTACAACTTCAATTAAGCTTGGTTTGCGACGGCTCCAACTTCCCCTGGCTGCCATAGGGGTGTAGTATGGTTGGTGGTATTCTGAAGGACGAGGGTCTGAGCATGGTAGTTCCATTCAATCTCAGTGAGCACCTAGGCCATAGATGGTGGCCCTAGAAGCTCAACTTCCAATTCAACGCCTTGCTGATTTTGACGATACTCTCACCTTTCATTTTTCTCTGAATGCTATGGGTTAGGCTGAGGAGGCAAACAGGGCAGTTGGGTGTGTGCTAGCTACAATATAGAGGTTTCTGTTCTACCAAAAGGTTGACCTACCAAGCAAGTTCTCATCCTACTGACAAACCACTTATTACCAACGGTTTAAGGATAAGAGATAATGATGAGGATAGTTGACTAGTCAAACCATTAAGGGATCCTGACAAACAATGTTGATTGTTCAAAACATTTAGGATGATTTGGGTGGTAATCCTCTTAAGGTCACCATGACCACTCTTTACGTCATGACCACTAGAGAGGTCATGACCACTCCAAAGATCACGACCGCTCTCGGGTCTTAGACCACTCTTAGATCATTGGTTCTAGACCCCTCGCATATTGAGTGGTCTCTAAGCCCTTCCTAAGGCATCACAAAAGGAGTCAAATCAAGAAATTATCCATGTGTAGTAATTCAAAGCCCACGTGAAGGAGGTTGTCAATAACTGAAGGCATCACACGAGATAAGAAGACATGTCAGTACATAGTAGAATACAACAGTTGCAAAGAAGCGAAGAGGTGTCAGCTAAATACAAGATAGTTGGAAGAAAGCGAAGGGATGGTAGTTAGACAGCAACTCCCACCACTTGACAGCTATAAATACTTATTGCCTGCATGCAATTTAGGGATAAGAAAAGGAGATACTAATGTATATTGTTTTAGCCTTTGATCCCCTTTGCAATTTTTACTACATTGTAATAAAGCCAAGAAATAAAAACATCCATACTTATATTTTATTTTGTGTTCGGTTTGAGGATGAGAGACCTAATTGTTGACAGTTAGCACCATCTCATGGACCTATCCTAGCTGACATTCCTTGGCAAGTTACGGTAATGTTTCCTATCTCATGGACCTAACCCCCTGTTCCTTCAATGAAGAAAGCTCCTTCTATGCAGCCGACTACAAGGATATCATGCAAGAGGACTTTGTCATCATCGGAGGTGAATATGCTGAGGAGAAGAGCACATCCACTGAAGTTGCATCTGTTGGTCCCATGTCGACTACAACAGGATTGCCATCCATTGGCTCCCCATTGGACGAGAATTTTCCCGAACCTGTCTCCTCTTGAATAGCAAATTCGGATGGCCTCTAGAGAACAACGCCCTTTCACTTACCACATCGATGATGAGGTTTTGGCAGATGCAACTCCAGAAGATCTTCTCGAGAGTCTCAACTACACCCCATCATCTTTCGATGATGGAATATTCTCCCTACTACCTACTCCTATGATCGCCAAATCATCACCATCGATAACATTCCATCCCTGGCCGCAAAAAATCCTAAGACCAATGAACAACAATTGGCTCAAGAAAGCATGAAGAACAGGAAAGCCAACAATGGCAACAACAGGAGGAACAAGAGAGGTAATAATGGGAAAATAGGCCTTACAAGATGCCAAAATACATACCTCTGCATAGGTGCACATTCAATGGACTCAACAACATTTCTTCACCAATGACCCAGGCACATCTGGAAGGGCCTCCCAACAACCATTTCAGACATTGCACTCGGTGTCATAGCAAGTGTTAAGGGACCTTAACATCTTGATGGTTTCTACACAGGAGAACTCCCTGCACAACGTGTTCACATTCTTATAAGTGCACTAGCTCATCCTCCTAAAGGGATGGACCCAGCATAAGGAATGGCTGTCTTACGCTCTATTCCACAATAGTTGGAAGATGTTGCGGAATTCAGCCACTCCCAGTCCATTTGTTCACAAACATATTCACGCCATACACATATGTCACCTGGGCAACGCAATCAAAGTCATCAAGATCGAGTTGAGCATGATGTTCGCTCACCAGGTTGTCGTAGGCATCATAGATCACCTGTTGATCGTAATGTTTAGCCTAACATGCGAACACATGTGGGGCCTTATACAGGTTTCAAAGCTTTTTCCCTAGTCTTAATGAGGCCAACTGGCCTAAAAAGTTTAAACTAGGGAACCTTAAGAGCTTTGACAGAACTTAAAATCCATTAGAGTTCCTTTAGATTTATACTACCGCCATCCCGACTGCGGGTGGTGACGATAAGCTAATAGCTAATTATTTACCTACCGTTCTTAAAGGATCTACTTGGACATGGTTATTTAACCAGCACAAAAAGGTCAATTTATAATTGGGAAATGTTGTGTGACACACTCCAAAATAATTTCAAAAGCTGTTACACATAGCCAGGGAAGGAGGACGACTTACATCGTCTCCGAAAAACTCATGAGCAAAATTTATGCTATTTTGTTAAGTGATTCATAGAGGCCTGGAATACTATCCCTAATATTACTGATGATTTTGTGGTTCACGCCTTCAAATAGGCAGTAAGGTATCAACGCTTCATTAAAGATTTAAATATCAACCCGCCATGCAATATATCAAAATTATTTCATATAGATGATCAGTATTCTAATGCTCATGAAGTAGTGAAGTGGAACAGAATGGTGGACGAAGGGACCACCTCACCATAGCTAGCTAGGACTTGAGGGCTCCAAAGAGCTAAAGCCCGAGAACTCTCAGTGAGCCATAGGTAAGATTAAGAAAAAAAAAAAAAAAGGGAAGTCCAAAATGCTCATAAGAGAGGTCATAGCTATAGACCAACGACCACTCTATCACAAGGGTATAGGTCCTTAGGACAATGGACCACCCTTGGTCTGAAATGTTGATAAAGATCAAGAGACGCCATATCAAAAGCTTGACAACCACGTCAACACCATATTTGGAGGTTCTACAGCTTATTCGTCAAAATGACAATACAAGTTGGTCTAGAAAGAGGTCAACAATGTTATGGCCTCCCCTAGACAACCACTTTACCCCAAGTGGTCGGAAACCTCCTTGACCTTCAATAAACAAGACTACCTAGAAGGTATGTCCACTGTTCATAAACTTCCTTTAGTTGTCTCACCAACAATTAGTAATTGTAAAGTAGGTAGAGCACTAATAGATGGTGGTAGTTCGCTTGATTTGCTACTTGTCAATGTTCTAGATAAAATGCAAATACTTTGCTCGAAGGTAAAAACTATCACAAATCCTTTCTTTAGAATCATACCTGACACATCCCTTACCCCTTTGGGACAAGCAGTCCTGCCAGTTACATTTGGTAATTCTGCTAATTTTAGAGTAGAGTTAATAACATTTGAAGTGGTGGATTTTGAGTCTACTTATGATACTATTCTAGGTAGACCCTTTCTAACCAAATTTATGGCAGCTACACATCATTCTTACCAAAACCTCATGATGCCTGGTCCTAAGGGAGTAATCCTCGTCGAGCGACCAAGCAACCGTTTTCATATGATCGTAAGTCTCTTGAACTAATCAATCAGTTACCTCTGAAAGAACTCACTTTGGAAGGTAAATTAGGGAAAGCAAAAAAAAACTCAAGACCACTTCTCAACAAAATGAGGAAGTGAAGAAAATTCCATTCGCTCCCTATCGGCAGGAGACAATATGTGCAGAATTGGATAAATTCCTTGATGCAGACTTCATTTGCAAGGTCGATCATTCGGAATGGCTTGCCAATCCAATCATGGCCAAAAAATCCAACACGGTATTGCACGTGCGCGCGGGGGACAAACGCCGAGGAAAAATGGGCATGGGAGGCTATTGTAATCTAGTCCCTTCGCATCCCACAAATCTCCAACTCCCAAATCGATTTGCAACATGATCAATGGCGGCAACACATGCGGCCAGGCCATAGCTGTCGAAGGTCAAAACTCGATAATAAACATATGATTACAAGTACCTTTAGTTATCAGAGTAAGCATGAAGATAGCAACACACGATATATATAGGTTCAGGCCCTCGAATGGAGTAATGCCCTATGTCCTGTGCGGATGAAGTATGAAATTGGTGTATTGAGTACAGAGCGAGTTGTCTAACCCTAGTTACAATGAAGATGGGATCTAAGCAACGGCTAAACTACAGTTGGAGGTTTACAAAGCGTGGTCCGTCGGCTCTTGGTTGCTTTGCGTCTTGTAAAAGCTCTCTCTAGAAGTCTTCTCTTTTTTCCTTCGCACTCCCCCTAAGAATACCTACCCCCGGCCTTATATAGTCGGGGTAGTCCTGCCTCAAGTTGAGTTGTAGTCAGCTTAGGATACCAGATCGTAGATGATGAGGAGTTCATCGTCATGTCGATCTCTGCAGCATATACAAATTTCCCTGGATACTAGGCATACTCGAGTCGGTTTCCTCGTAACGGGAAAGTGATCAAGTCCTTCTTAGTATGGAGATATTCACTTCGCGTATATTTTATCCCATAGAATCAGGCTCGTGATATCCAGAGTTTCTATATGCTTACTTGAGCATGTATGGTATAATCTTGGTGTTTCCGGTACGTATTCATACCCCATATTTAGATATCCAACGTGGTGTTGCACGCGCGCGCGTGGGGGAGTGGGGAGGGACCAGTGCCGAGGAGAAATGGGCATGGGAGGCTATTGTAATCTAGTCCCTTCACATCCCAAAAATCTCCAACTCCCAACATCCCACATAATAACTCCTTTCTTAAAGATTGAAAGTTTCGCGTGCTGAGGGCCGTTCAAAATTTTTTTTGCGTTTTAGTATCTCCAACTCCCAAATCGATCTGCAACATGATCAATGGCGGTAACACAGGCAGCCAGGCAATAGCGAACCACAAATGCGTACAAGCTGCAGAAGAGACGAGGAAGAGCAACGGCAGGCGGCGCGGCGGAACCTAGGGCAGCAGTGCCATGGTAGCTCGAGCGGCGACGGCTGCAGCTCGAGCTTCGACTCTGACGATGGTAGCTACGGTGAGACCTTCTCTCTGACACGCACAAATTAGAGCTGGAAATTTTCCATCCAGTTGGACTGGATCCTTTTTTTTCCTGTGAAATTCCTCTAAAATCGGAGTATTCCTCTGGAATTCGATCGAGTCTTCCCTGTGAATCA
Organism: Guadua angustifolia; assembly: GCA_036346375.1. NCBI lineage: Eukaryota > Viridiplantae > Streptophyta > Magnoliopsida > Poales > Poaceae > Guadua > Guadua angustifolia. The sequence goes on from CM070502.1 coordinate 38,105,325, forward strand.
AACGGCATGAACAACGATGAATCCTTCGGAATGGGGAATCCTGTGTTTTTCCTGATAGAATCATCCAAATCAAAGAGGCCCTTAGTAGTCAGCAGATAAGAGGATTATTGACAACACATGAATCGTCGACGCATCTCAGGAACCTACTGGCACGACATGAAAGTTACTGTGCGAACATGCAGTGACAGCTCATCATCATAACCAGCATGAAAGGTTCGAACTTTGAGAGAATAGACATGATCAAATAAAACCAATCTGATTAGAGGAAAATTTTAGCACCAAATGTGCTTCAGCCTTCAGGATCAGATGGCAAAGCCCCGCAGAAACACGTAAACTGGAAATTTTAAATGAACGGAACATAACTACTACTCTAGGAAAGACGCTACTTACTCTGAAACTGTAATCTTATGTACCAAACCATGAGTAGCTATATATGCAGCTCAATATATACACCAAATGAACATTCCCCTTGTTCTCCTAATTACATATTCATCGTCAGCGCTAACAGGAGTAATGTGTGTCGTGCATGGTCCTCCTTAGCTTGTCGAGGACCGCAGCAGCCTTCCTCCGCGCCCTTGAAGTGCCATTCTGCACGAGCCAGGCCAGCGAGCCGTTCAAGTTCTCGTCCTCCCCAACCTCTCTCAGCTTTGTGCGGTTGTACATACAGATCGAGAAGAGAACAGCTACAGCATTCTCTTTGTTACGCTTGCATTGATCCTCCCTTATAATGCGGAGCATGCAAGGCACACCACCAGTCTCACCGATCTCTTCCGCTGTCTCATGGTCGCTTGATAACAGAGCAAGGATAGCCAGGGATTCATCGACAAGTGACTCATCGCTGATGGCCTTCAGCGTCACATCAATAACTCCTCCTTTTGTAGCTCTTGATTTATTGTCATGCAACATGCAAAGATTGAAAACAGCTGATGCCGCATCCTTCTTTGCTATCATACTGCCGTGTTCAAGAAGATCAACCAAAGGCCTCATTGCACCTGACTCGCCAATTTTCGCCTTATTGTTGTCAAGAGCTGACAAACTAAAGATGGCAGCTGCAGCATTCCTACGAGCCTCCATAGTTCCCGACTGTAAAGCACTTATGAGGAATGGGATTGCCTTTGGGTCATCTCCAATGATCTTCTTATTGCTCTCATGAATTGACAGATTAAGAATTGTAGTCACCATATCCTCTAGAACTTCTGCATTGTTTTCCAATTCTGGATTGGAGACAAGGAAATCATTTGTGAGATGGAATCTGGCTTCTCTCCAATGGCTGCTCGGATTGACCTGTTGTGCTTAGTCAGAAGCCGGATATCCTTAATAGCTTGCCTCCGCTCGGATATGTTTGACGGTGATGACATCCTGTCAAATATGTCACTGAATGCCCTTCGCTCGTTGTTGGTAACTAGATCTTCCTCTTGGTTCTCAAGTGGCTGCAGAGTGATCCCATTATCTGTGCACCACTGTGAGATCATGCTTCTAACAAGGTGGTTTGGGATGAGAATTGTATGTGAGAGGACTTGCTGAGTCTGTGGGCATGTCCGGTTTCCAGCACTTAACCATTCTTGAATGAAGCGGCGATCATATGTCTGTAGGGAAAGTAGAATAGTAGAATAGTTACCTCAAGCTTGAATATTGAAACAAAAAGGAAAAGCTCTGCACACAACTGATAACATGACTATTCGACTGGAACTGTATGTCACTACAGCCAAGAAGACAGCGACTAATGATCAAACATATCAGTATGCTACATAAAGCTACATAACTTTTCAGTAAGCATACGTTGTGATCCCTATGTAGCATACTGATTGATTCATCATTACCCTCAAGCAATTATTTTGTTCCGATTCATGCCAAACAAAAGGCTATGAATGCATCAATACACAATGTCAAATCAGGGACCATGGGAAGGAGTTAATATAAAGAGAATTTTATTGAAGCCTACTAATCATCAATGCACAGTGCCAAATCTGGGACCGTGGGAAAATGAAGTTGGTGTAACAAGAATTTTGTTCAAGAGTATCTAAATTGACCTATTTTCCTGAACTACAGAGCATAAATTTGAGTAAGACACACCGACATGGTAGGACTAGGCCAGTACTGCAGTGCTAGCATGGAATACAGCATATCTGTGAAAGGGACACATAATTCTAGCGTTAAAACCTATTATCGAATTGTGCAGTTAAAACTCAATCTTTGAACTGCAACTTAACATATCGCAGCTGTACAAATCTCTTATGAAGTACCAATTGTCCATTACATAACTTCTTACAGTCATAAATTTCTTTGTAAATTCAACATAGTACTTACAATTCAAAGATAAGCAATCACTGCAGGTAGATTCACTCTCTTGCAGAATATGACAGCTGAAACTAGCAAAGATGTTACTTTTACTTCACTTATGGAGCAAATAAAACAAGCACAAAGAACAACTAGGAAATAAACTCCCAAGTTAATCCTGCGCATGAAAATTACAGTAAACAATACTAACACCACGGGTCCACGGCATCAATAGCCCACCAAATGTAGCTGAAACAATCATTCAATTCACGCGTCACTTAAACATCACACCAACGGAACACAAAATCCAAAACCATAAAAGCAGAATCTTATATGATCTGCCAATGCGAAGAAAGGCGAACAAACAGCAAGCAAACATGGCGATGGCAATCAGTAGCGTATCCATCAGGTGGGCTCGGTTGGGCTCGAGCCCACTCTCCGGTCGCCAGATCCTATGTACCCTCTCTAGTAGGGACATAGTAGCGCAAATGTATACGCACTCGGGCATGTCGGAGGAAGAAGAAACTTTGCTAGGTGGTGAGCTACTTTTAGACCATATGGCTTCGTGGCTCTTTGCTTGTTGAACATCTAATTTTACAATTGGTAACTTCACTTGTTGCCTGCAAAACTAGATTTGAATTCTTGATGCATACAGAAACCAAAGAGAGAGGGAGGTGACTCGGCACTTCTCCTTTGCGAGGATATGGCAGTCCAACGTGTAGAGGGGCGCTTGATGCACATCGTCTAGATTCCGCAATTGTGAGAGCATGGTGAGGACGTCGAGTGAATGTTGGAGAGTTGGCGAGGGCGAGTGGCAACGAACAACCCACTGTGGCGATGGTGAGCAAATTGTGAAGGTAGCGCCACATGTGAGTTGGCGAGTGCCTAACTAGCTGGGTGGACTGACCATGATAATAAATAGACAATATGAGCCCCTCTTCTAATATATGATTTTTTATCAATTGAAAATATGTCAATTGGTTGAAAGAGATAATAGCTGGTTTGTTTGAATGATTGGTATTATCTTGTTTATAGATTTTCAAAAGTTTAACAAGTGAATATTGCACAAGTATTTCTCAAATAATGAACTACTAGCAATAACACTCGAACTGATGAGAATATAATTCAAGATATTTAACATGTTTGTCTCAATTTAACCTAATTTTTTGAGCCCACCCTCTATTTTTATCCTGGAATCGCTACGGATGGCAATAACTCAATTCACGTGGCCCTAGCATGGTGTGTCAGGTCAATATGCATCTGAAGTTGATTTCCGCGATTCACATAATAAATACTACTAATTTCAAATCCGGGCAATAAAAACTGGGTCTCATCTTGTAGTACGTTATCTTATATATGGAACAAAAACAAACATGACTTTGTGCACACGGTTGTCTAGCAATGAGATTGAACATTATGTGGATTCATTTCTATGGGCACCCATTTCTATGTACTTATCATAGAGAAAGTACGACCAATATGACACAGAAACAACAACTGTTTGTAATTTTACCGAAAGAAAAGGACAAACTTTTTTGCAGATTGAAAGACTAAATAAAATCAACAACCGAGACAGTAGTGATTTACTACTCACATTAAAATAGTCTAATTTACCCCGTGTATGAAGAATATTCATCAATTAAACGCAATGCAAGAACATCAAGAACACAGGTTCCAAAACCAACAGGAGCACCGAAAGAGCAAGTTCTAATCTTTCCCGCAAATATGAACAATCAAAAGGACAAAAGAAAACAAATCCTGCTATACCAAATTTGATAGCCCAGAAAAGAGTGACCGAAATTTGTGAAAACAACTATTTGTAAAACCAAAGGACTTCACCAACCAAGCACAATCGCATCACGGAAGGGCGGCGAACCACGAGCGGAGACTGTCCGAACCATGAAAAGGACAGGTGGTATCATCGGAAGCTCGTAGACCACAGAATTAATTAGTCGTGTTTCACGATTCAGACATGCTAGAAGCACCGAGAATTCAAGGGACAGGACAAAGGGAACATAAACTAGACAGAAGCAACAGAGATTACTGAATAACAGCTGGTACAAGAAACAGACCAAAATTGCATCACACGAGCAAGAAGCAAGCAAGCTAATTTTATCAACTCGATCGCTAAAAAAGTCAGACAAAATCTCAGTTACCACTAAACGCGCTGAATTAATCCTCAACGAAACTCCGACGAAGTGGCGAATTCAAGAATGGCGATTGACCGAATTAACTTCTCCAAACCAGACCGCGAACAGATTTGAACACCAATGAGTGGCGGTCAATTAATCCAACCCCACAGGAACGGAAACCGCAGGAAGGCAGATTACCTGTCCGGACGCGAGGACGACGGGATCCCTCATGATCTCCGACGAGATCGGGCACAGGAACAGCTCCGGCACCGCCGCCTCCGGGGCCTCCCTCTTCCCCCCGGCGGCGCCGCTATCGGCACTATCCTTCCTCCGGCCCAGCTCGGCGTCCCGCAGCGCCGCGAGCGCCGACGCCGCCTCGTCGAAGGCGTCCCCGTCCGCGCCGCCCACCGTCACGGCAGCCACAAGCCGCCGCAGCCGGCGCCGCAACGTCGCCGCCTCCTCCGCCGTCGCCACCGGAGTCGGCTTCGCCATGATGCGGTTAGTTGGGCTCGGGCTGTCCGTTCTCGCGGTCGCGGTCGGTCGTGCGCTGGGCTCCGGCGGGCATAGGCGTGGCGATCGCCTCGGGAAGAGGAAGAGGGGGAAGAAGTGGTGGAAGAGAGGCCGGAGCCCGGAGGGGTTAAGAAATGAGGAGGTTTGTGGTGGTGGGTTAACCGGTGAAGAGCCGGTGTTTTATATGGGAGTGGACTGCTCCGACACGACACGCCTAATCCCGTGATTTCCAACGGTGGATTAGTGGGGTTTGAGTCCGCGTGCTCGCGTGTGGTGCACTGCTGGAGCTTTTTAAAATCTAAAGATAGGTTTTCTATAAAATTTTGTGTGCTTAGTAAATACCTAGGAGGGGCAATCCAGCAACAAATCCCAAACTACAACCATTTTGGGACAGGGTAACTCTGTTTGGAACATAATAATTTCTCAAAAATTCCATAGGAAATTCATATGCAAAAGTTCAGTTCTCGCGTTCTAAACACAACATTAATCTTTTAAATTTCCTAAGAAAATGGTAACTACGGTGTCTGAATAACTCAAGTAATATTTCATAGTTCAACGACATGGAATGGTAGTGTAAAACTATAAATTGAAGGGGAAACACCTGTGTTTGACAATATTCACCTTAAAAATCTAATATTTGCCTCAATTTATAACTGTACACCACTTTATATTTTCCACAGTTCAAGGTAGGGGGTGTAATCTGAGCAAAGGTGGACAGATATCCCTCGTTTGTATCATTTTCCCTATTTTGTTCTAGGACTTGGAGTCAGATACGAATACCTAGATGTTTGCTCTATAGATCTTTGGTAGGTCCATCAGATGAGAATTATCCTCTCTGTACATTAGATAGTACAGGTGTAATTAGAGCAGATATGAATAGATATCATTTATCATGTATCTTATTCTATATTTTTTCTCAAAATTGATGTCGGACACAGATAGTGCCGTATTCGCATCCAAACCTTCGACTAGTCAGTTAGACAGAAATTATCCACTAACTTGTATGGATGTATCCTAGTAAAGCCTACATAAAACTTGAATATACTTCTTAAAATGGAACGACTAATTTCAATTTTTTTAGGTGTCCAGTTTAGATGTTCTTACGAATATAGTCAATATTCATTGCTTGAAAGAAGAAAAAGTACTTGTCTGCAGAGGCAGCAGCAAGACCCCGAGAGGAGAGCCAGCTGGGCGCCACGGCATGCCGCGGTTCAACGGATCACAGGGGGAAGCCCATCTCGCGCTGCCTCTCAACAGTGCGGGCCCCATGGAGTCAGGGAGGACACTTTACTCGGGGCCCACGTAGGGCTCGTCCTAGAGCAAACGCGTGGCCCGCCAGCTGGCAACCCTGTTCCAAACCTAACCACAATCAGCGCTGTTGTAAAACAACGAAGATCTGTCCCGAGCTAATCAGGAATAAACGATTAATAGTCATGATAGTCGATAGATAAATAAGGATACAGAGAGATCAAATTTTATCCTGTTTATTGATTATAGATTGTTTCACTTATACAAAGGAGTACTATATTTATAATCATAATAGTTCAAAGTCAGTTTTGAATTTCACCTATTAAAACCAAGGATCCGAATTTGTCCCTACGACCAGGACAGAGAGTCTTGTAGCTCAACATGCTTATCCCGTTTTATTTTGCCGCTAAAAGAAGCTTCGGCTTTCGTTCGCGTCTGCAGCCGCGTTTAACATCTTGGACTCATTGTTAAGGTCGAACTCTAACAAAATTTAGTTACCAACCAAGCAGAGCCTCTGAATCTATTCGGAGATGCGTGCGGCCGGCACGCGTACGCTGCTACCACCCCGCAGGTTCTTCTAGTTGTCACTGAACTCGTCAGCGAGGTTAGGGGTGGGTGTGTCGGTGGCAACGCAGCTTGTACAAGGCTGTAAGCGCGCATAGGTAAAACGAGGCGGCTGCATGCTAGGAGCGAAAATAAACAGTAATGCAGGTTAATTACATGTGTATACCTGTGTAGTAAACCCCTTTATATAGGTTTTAGCTTTTCACTTTCAGGCTAGAGAAAAAAACTCAAACAACTTAATTCAACTCTAGCTCTCTCGATCGAGAGCGCGGCTGATGTACCGATAGATGTGCATCAGGAAGCGTCCCAGGCCGGCCAGTCGGCGGGAAAGTTGGCTAGCTTGCTAGCTCATTCGGTATACCAAAATATGATCGAATTTAAGGTACTCCAACTTGCAAGTTGTAGTTTGTAGCCTTGCAAGGTTGCAATGATACATGCAAGAAAACGTACTATCAAGGCCGTTCCTTATATTTCGGGGGCCCTAGTGCAAGTCAAGAAATGGGGTCCTTGATTTCAGCAACATAAAAATATTTTATCTATTAATTGCAAAGGCATATGTTAAGTATATAATCAAAACATTTCTTTGGTTTGCAAAGATAGCGCATACAAGGTATATAATCAAAATAAACGATCACGGTTGCAAATATACATGATATATCCCTCAAAAACTAATAATAGAAGAGAAAAGAGAGGGAGAGAATGCCTAGCACAGGACATATCACGATATCAATGATAGAAGAGAAAGAGAGGAGGAGAGAATAATTGTAGAGGTGGTCGCGGGTTCCATATCCCAAAAGCTAGACCATGCTAAATGAGGGCCATCATATACTATCTACCACCCTGAATTCAAAATAAGCAAACCCATCATTTAAAATAATTTCTTCTCACATTTCTAGATGCAAAATCATCGATAATGGTATCTATATTAATCTGATCTAACATAACCTTCTCAATGCATAAAGTGGCTAGACCATTCAACCTTTCTTAAGACATTGTTGACCTCAAATAATTTTTTAATAATTTCAATTTTGAAAAGCTTTTTTCATCTGATGCTACAGTAGCTGGTATAGTAAATAATATTCGATAAGCAACTAAAACATTTGGATAACAATCTACATCTCTAGTGAACTTAAATATTTCAATAGATGTCAAAGGCTCATCTGGCAAAGTCATTTGCAACACTCTTAATTCAGAACAAAAATCATCTAACTCAACACACATGATTCATTTTGAGAAAAAGTTTCCACAAATTTAATGCAACATTTTCTTAATTCAGTACCATCTAATGACTTCATGCTCTTTGAACTAAGTAAAAACCCAAATATACTTTTAAACCCTTGAAGTTCCTCAAATCTATTTTTCAATGAAGTATTTGCCATGTCTACTATCACTAAGAAGTAATTTGCTTCAAAAGATTTCTCAGCGAAAAGAATTTCAGTTGGGCTAAAGCTTAGAAGAGCGGCATCGTAATAAAAGAAGAATGAAAAACAAAAACAGAGTGCACCAATATTTTCTCACTTCATCGGCACCACGGGTCATGGATTGACGCTGTCTCGTGATCTCGCTGAGGCCGGACGCCTTGGCACGAGAGGGAGAGGGAGGAGGGCGCTCGGGCTCGGCGACGACGGCGAGAACACGAAGAGTCTGTCGAAGACTCGAAGAGGCACAAGGCGGCCTTGACGCTAATGCTATGAAGTTTGAGTCTCCTAGTCAGAATAGAACAAATCCAATGTAAGGGCCTAATGGGTCAAGGCGTGAGCACTGAGCGTGAGCGTCGACACCAGACGTGAGCGTCGAGGCGTCGAGTCGATCGGCCGAAGCCCGAGCCTAAAGGCGAAAGGCCGTTTGCTTTGTTGACTCCCGCTCGCACGAGCCGCCGGTGCCTCGTTTCTTGGAACAACAGAAGATGAGAAGATGAAAAGCCCATAACCATATATATGTTGATTACTTACATGGGCCGAGGCCCCTCCCCATCGTGGGTCCTAGGCAACGGCACCTGTTGCACCGGCCCAGGAACGGCCCTGCGTACTATACATATATAGATTTATACATACCACATGTGTCGATCACATAGGAACAAGCTACATCTGTAATGACCCGTATACGATACATCGACGCATCATGGCCTACTGCACAAACATGTGGGGTCCCTAATCATTGGGCTGGCTTGCAGTTGTAGGCCCCGCATAGTGGTGTGCACTTGGGTCGGTCCGAGGTACGACGGTACGGTCTATTTCAAAGCTTAAACCGATACGAAGTGGACCGTACCAAGTTGATATGACACTGTAGCACGGGCAAGTTTGAGCCTAAGAATCGGGCATGATGGGTGGCACAGTCCGGTTCAAAGTCCGAACCGATATGAAGTGGGAACATGCCGAGCTATACGACAACATAGCACTGAGCAAGGCGACTCGAGAACTAGGCACGATAAATGCACATTTCGACCGACAACATGTAGCATGAGCTGCACCGAGCAAGATAACCCAGAGTATAAGAAAGAAGCCCAGCATGAAGGTTACCGACTCACAGAGTATGAGCGCCATGGTCGCACCTAACAGTATAGACGCTACCCCCGCCGTTGACACCTAATAGAGATGGGCAAGAGGAGAGAGAGCTGAGAGATTGAGAGGGATGGTCTCTCACCTGTTTTTCTCAATTTCACTCTCTCGCCCATCTCTTTCAATCTCTTTCGCCGATCTCGTCCGTTGCCTTCTCTCTCGTCTGTGTTCAGCACATTCTCCTCACTTTATGTAACTGTTCAAAAATAAATAAATTTTAATTCTTTTTCTCATAATATTTATGTTGGCTGCCTTAACTCCAGACGTCTCTGACTCCTTTCCTCTCATTGCAATAGTATAAATAGATCGGACCTGAACCGACACAGCACGAAGCAGACATGAAATACAAATAGGCCGTGCCTGGGTTCGCCGAAGACGAACCGAGTCGACACGGTACGGCATAGTTTAGACACGATGAACCGTCACGATCGGCATAATTTAGACATGATGGACTGTCACGACCCAACATAATCTTAATATAAAGTACATTGACCAGCCCAACGCTCACTTCTAGCATGCATACAGCCTGCAGCGGGTATTAGGTGCTGCATCTGCATCGCATGCGAGAAGGCAAATCCAGGCGCAGCCTTTGCAGCATTGATAGATCGCTGATTGACCGATCCATGGATGGCATCGCATGGCAGCCACATGATGTGCTGCAGCTTGCAGCTGCAAACGCGAGGAATATCTGAGGCTTAATTTGTACGCTGGGACGTACGTGCGCATCGCTCGGTCAATTTATACGTCCCTACAGCTTTAGAAGAAGTTCGGGACACGAACTGTTTCTAGAGTTAGGATTCTAGAAAGGGTTCGTGTCTAGAACCTACTCTATCAGAGAGCACGCGTGGGTGGATTGACTAGATTGGTAAGACATGGGTCACAAGGAGTGAGGAGGTTATGGGTTCGAATCCTACTCCTTACAATATTATTTCTCTTTTGAAGTGACTTCTACAAGCGGTTATAAAACCGCTTATGATACTGACGGAAGTATTACTCGCGGTTTCTTACAAGTGGTTCTAAAACCGCTTCTGAAAGTGGTTTCGAATCGCTTGTAATATCCTTTTCCACAGCAGTGTTCATGGAGCAGCAGCAGCAAGCATGCAGTGCCGGATAGGATGAGGATGATATGAGAAGGTGGGCGCATCATGCATGCATGCCTATTCACTACTACACATAAAGCTATAACAGGCGGTTAAAAAACATAATTACATATGGTTTTTTTGACCGTCTATAATTATGTATTAGTGATAACATGATACATATCATAGATAGTTTAAAAACCGACTGTAAAAACACATATCACAAATGGTTTCAACTAGAACTGTCTGTGATATGTTTTTCTCTCTAACTCTCTTAATAGAACTTTCATGATTAGTATATGTTGTTTGAAATTTTATTCTTCTTAGATATTTCTACAACGACATTTATATGGCACAACCGGTTATAGATTTTGCAATTAAATATCAAAATATTCTAGATGTATGGAGACAATAGCTTGTCTGATGAGGAGAGTCTTAAAATATGAACATTTGTAGCACTTTCATCACTTTTCTTATTCTAATGTTGATGTATTCTAAGGCAAAATCCAATTCCATCAACAGTTTGTCTTGAAAGTTGTTATGCTCTGATTTATTTTCGACTTCATCCTTATCCCAAATAAAAATACTATAGATGACCTATTTTCACTGTAGTCTTATGCAGGAATAAAACCAGTGTGATCTTTTTTTTTCCTAGCAGCCATGCATTAGGCCGATGAAAACTAATGCAGGCCTCCTGTACCATGTCGTGCCCAGCAGTAGGACTGTGCATAATAGCACCGAACCGAACAAACCTAATTGAAAAAACCGAACCGAACCAGTCAAATCGGTTTGACCGGTTTCCGGTTTTCGGTACCGGTTTGAAAAAATGATTGTGTTCGGGATTCGGTTTGATCGGTAAAAAAACCGATGAAAAACTGAATACCGAAGTATACCGAACCGCTTCCCGCTAGTTGCGCTCGGCTCACTTGCGCTCAGCTTCTGTATACTGAACTGGCTGTCAAAAAACCGAAGCTTTGACCAAGCCAATCTGGAACCCAACTCCAAGACGGCTCCCCGCTGGGCCCATGATGGACACATAGCTTTATTCTAGAACACAATACTGAACACGTATTGTACATCTTTGACAAACTCTAGAATAGAAGGCAAACTAATGGGAGTATTGTACATCTTTGGCAAACTCTAGAATAGAAAATCCTGAACAGAGGAAGTTACTTAGCTACAGGCTACAGCAGCAGGCATGGTGGTGGATCTTGAATTCTTGTTTCCCGGCTCCGGTTGCAGTGCTAATCTTCATCGACAGGTTTACTACATCTTTAAAAATTGGCATCAAGTTTGGTAAATATGGTATTTACCGATATCGTACCGATATACATTGGGATTTACCGATACCGAACCGTATTTACAACAAATACCGTATTTACCGAACTAGCAATACCGTATGAACCGAATATACCGTACAAACTAAACCGAATAAACCGATAAAACCGAATGAACAGTCCTACCCAGCAGGGGACCGATCTAACTATGCGAATATATGGACCTAGTCAGATGGAGCCTTCCAATGCACTAACTAGCAAAGCGGACTGTCCCAGTTACTTAGACAAACCAATTAATTAATATGTCGCTTCACTTTAATATATACATGATAGCCCAAAATAAGTAATTAATGCATCACATTATCTGAACCGCTAGTAAGTTGTGTTCCTAATTTGTACATAAATATAATTTCTTCGTTTTAGTTGTAACTTTTTATTGATAGTTCCGATTCACAAAAGGTTTTTACCATTAGCTTAATGTTGTTCTCATCATCAGTAAGCTACTAGTGAAAACCGTTCATGAATCGGAGCTATCAATAAAAAGTTACGGCTAAAAAAGCAAATTTTAGTACAAACTAGCAATGCAACTTACTAGTCGGTCATGCAACATAACTAGTAATGTCGGTTCTTATTTCAACTAGAATCTGTTTTTTTATTTTAGCTATAACTTTTTATTGATAGCTCTGATTCACGAACGGTTTTGACCAGTAACTTACTAACGACGAGAACAGCGCAATGATATAAGTCCCATCGCATAAATCAGATTTTACTATCCATATATATATATATATATATATATATATATATATATATATATATATATATATATTGATACATACAGATCTTACTATCATTATACATAGATTTTACTATTGATACATACGAGTTTATTAGAGAGACTTATATTATTATGTTGATGTCATTTTCAACAAGCTATTGGTAAAAACCGATCATACATCAAAGCTGCCAATAAAAGATATAGCTAAATAAAAGGTAACAAGATTCATATACAAACTACAGAGACAGATTTTCTAGTTGGTTGGGTTTACGTGAAGCGGGTTGAAAAGATTTACTAGTCGACCAATATAATATATTTTTATTTACTACATAAAGATATTACGAGGTTGTACATGTAGTGTTACCGATATAATGCCTAGAATGATTTATTACGGGGCTGTACATGTAGTGTTACCGATATAATTTATAGAATGATTTATTACAGGGTTGTACATGTAGCGTTACCGATATAATTTCTAGAATTGTCGGGGATTGGATAATCTCTGTAAGGACTGTTATACCCTGACAGCCAGTTTTGGCCGACCATGCATACCCTTCGATGGTGTCCCCAAAGAGGGCCATCGGATAGTATAGCCGGCGGGTTCGCCCGATCGGAGTAGACCCGGTACTCGTCCACGAGCACCCAAGCTTGCCTACGAGCACCCAAACTTGTCCCCGAACATGCAAGCTCGAGAATGTGCAAGGATCGGTCAAAGCTGGGGAAATCCTCGTGTATGATCGGAAGATCGTGTTCACCCCCACAACGTTTAAGTGGCGATAATTACGCCATGATCTAGGGCCGTTATGCCCACGACGGGAACGTGGCGAGAATCAAAGCTACAGTTACGGTCACGGTTAATGCAGTAAATCACACATTATTCGGCTGCAGTTATCTCAAGTATCTTGTAAGCTATAAGAACCCCCGGTACATTGGTAAAAGGGGGACGAAGGGAGAAAAAGAGAGAGCAAGATTAAAACGCACAGATATACACTAGCCTTCCTGTAAGAGTTTGACAGTAATAGTGAAATCACTGGACTAGGGCTATTATCTCTATTGTGGGAGGCCCGAACCAGTGTAAACCTTTGTCTATTTTTCGAGTATCCTATTATAAGAGCATTCTCCAAATACAAATCCTTCACCAAAAAGGGCTCTGTTGATCTCTCATTCAACAAGTAAGCTTGATGGGGACCTGTTTCCCAAACATCGACAAGAATGATTTACTGTTGCTTTTTCGTTCAGTTGTGCATGCTGCTAGTTTTTCCATACGCTATAAGGCTGATGAGCTAAAGACTCATTTTCTCAGACCTATCGTTATATATAGCATTGACGAAAGGAAATTAGTCCTACCTCGCTCGCGGAGATTCATCAATAGCTATTTATATTGCCAAATTGGCATGATTCTCTCGATCAAAGTGATACGTGTAATATTAGTAAGGATAGAGCTATATCTGTAGACTCTGCTACATTATGTGCTGGTGGTGATGGACTCGTGCACCTTACCCTTTAACATCACGATCACTTTTGTGTGTTTTTTTTTGCTGACGGTCGTTGATGATTTTGCGAACTCAGACAGCAAAATTTACTACCGTGTAATTTTTTTATATGCTATTATGGCACATGCATGATTTTCCTATCATGCTTCTTACCTTATACTACAGTGAAAAAATCATAACTTCACAAGCTATCTCGGATAGTACCTTTAGTACTTCGAAATAACATTTTTACTTACGAGCAGTTAATCATTTTTTTCATGCGCACATACATGATTTTACTAATGTTCATGTGACCTTTTACTTGATGTTTCATTTAATTTACTACTCTGCACTTTACACTGTACTATCATCTACATATTTTACTACCTTCAACATGACGATCACTTATAAACTAGCTTTATCATGTAAAATATATGAAAACCATACGTACAAATTTTAAAAACTTCTCAAAAAATTACCATTGGTAGAGGAGGTGAATTCTACATTCCTATAAAATTTGAAGATCAAAATCAATCTAATTTGAAAGATATAAAATTAACAATTGCTAATCAATGATGAATAGTAAATTTGTCGTCATTTTTGTATCTTTCAAATGTAGGTGAGTTTGGTCTTCAAATTTTTTAAGGTTGTAGAATGCAAGTAAGTTTGGTCTTCAAATTTTATAGAGCTGTAAAAGCTCACATCCCCTAAGTATGGTAATATTTTAAGAATTTTTTAGAACTTGTACATATAGTTTTTATAGACTCTACATGATAAAGGTGATGTGTATGCATGATCCCTTAACGTGTCTGTTATTGACCTGAATTAATTAACTAGAGTTTTTATTCGGCCGAACTTGTAATGTTAGCACTGAATTGCAAACTTTGAAACAACACTATCAGTAGTTATACTGAAAATTACTATCCCAAATGTTACTATATACTGTGTAAACGAGTCTTATCCTGTAAGATATATGAAAACCATATGTACAAGTTTTGAAAAAAATTCAAAAAATTACCATAAGTACAGGAGGTAAGATTCTACATCTCTGTAAAATTTGAAGACTAAAATCAATCTCTGTAAAATTTGAAGACCAAAATCAATTTCATTTGAAAGCTATGAAATTAACAAGCAAGCGAATTTGGTCTTCAAATTTTACATGGCTGTAAAAACTCATATCCCCTACATAAGATAATTTTTTGAGAATTTTTCAAAACTTGTGTGTATGTTTTCTATAAACATTATACGATAAAGGTGGTGTACTACCAAATGATTGATATGTATAGGATTTCACTATTGAACAAATGTTTAACATTTTTATAAACGATTCTCATTTAATTTTATCATCTATTACAGTAATGTTTATGATCGTCTATATAATATTTTACTACAGGGCCGACAAACAGAGCAAAATTATTGTTTTGATAGTTCATTTCATTTTGGTTTAGTAACATCTTGTGTAATAGCATGTAACATGTTATTTTCTAGATAGTAAAAGACAATATATCTTGTGTAAACTATTATTATCATGTAAAATTCATGAAAATCATATGTACAAGTTTTGAAAATTTCTCAAAAATTACTATAAGTAGGGGAATTGAGATTCTACATCCCTGTAAAAGACCAAAATTAATTTGATTTAAAAGATATGAAATTGTCAAACACTAATCAGAGATAAATAGTAAATATGTCCTTTTTATATCTTTCAAATGCAACTGAGTTTGGTATTCAAATTGTATAAGGCTGTAGAAACTCACATCCCCTACGTATGAATTTTTTTAAATAATAATATTTTAATTGAAAATTACGAAAATAATATGTCGAAAAGAAAAATGACAGGATTGGGCACCTGTCGCCATTTCAATTGGTGACAGAGAGGAACCGTCGTTCTGTCATCAATTGGAATGGCGACAGAGCACGGCTATATAAATCAGCGCGCCGCTCGGTCCCCACACCGAGCCAGAGCAGATGCCAGCGAGAGCGAGAGGCAGGGAGAGCGCTAGAAGAGGGGAGAAAAGGAGAGGGAGGAGAAGAGGGGAGAAAAAGAGAGGGAGGAGGCAAGGGGAAGAAGAGGAGGGGAAGAGAGGGAGACGGCAGGGGAAAGAGAGGGAGGAGGCAGGGGAAAGAAAAGGAGGGAAAAAATTTGCATTTGTCAGGTAATTTTTTTGTGCTTGTATTTAAATTAAAATGTACGATGTAGTGACTTAGGAATAGTAATAGTAGATCGATTAGATGACTTAGGAATAGTAATGTACGATGTAGTGACTTACAAATAGTAATAATTGATCGATTAGATAACTTATGAATCAATTTAATTAGGCGTGTAGAGTAATAATAGTTTTTCATTAGATGACTTAGATACCAATTTAGTTAGATGTGTAGAGTAATAATAGTTGTTATCTGCAGGCCATTGGTGATTTAGGGCCTATTTGGTTCATATACAAATGTCGCTATGTTTTACTGAAGTTTTTTTTTTTGCCAAACTTGACTAAAGTTAGGTCATCAAAATTGAAGTCACATTTTAGCTAGTAAAATAAATTTTGCCACACTTTTTTGTAGTCAATAACACGTGGGACCTAGATGGCAAGAAAGAATCTTGCTACAGGTGTAGATATGAACCAAATAGATGCCTAACTTGCTCAAAATTTTCTAAATTGATGTGTAACAAAGTGTGGCAAATGATTAGTTCTTGTTAGATGCAACTTCTATTAACGTGCAAAAGGAGTAATTAGTCTTGCAATGTAGCGTTAAATTGTATACGTGTTAAGAATTTTATGAAATACTTGATAGGTATGGATGAACAAGTGAAATTTAAAATATACTACGGAGAAGGGGTTCCGCACATGGGTGTTGAAGGGGTAGATCTTAGTTATTTTGCAAGTGTCGAGGCTAGCTTGTCACATGTAAAGGAGCGTTCATGGGGCACGATTATGAGATGGTTGTACCACATGTTCTCTTTGGACCGTGAATTGCTTGATCTGAAGTTGCACCGAGTAGGTTGTTGGAGAATGGATTGCACGTACTGGGAGTTGCTGGAACTAAGGGGGCCGAAGTCTTGGAGTTCGTATGTAAGAATTGCAATTGAGAAAGGATGGCCATTAGTATTGTTGGCACAAGCATTTGATAAGGCCAATACCGGCCATGCGACGCAGCAGGAGGTTGTTGGTGAAGAACCAGAAGAAGTTGGAGAGAGCAGCAGTAGTAGAGAAGGCTTAGTAAGGCATGATGAAGGTTCGGGGCAGCACGGAGTGCAAGGTGATGTAGCTGATATTGCAATGGCAGAGGTTCAGAAAGCAATGGGTGTGGCAGACGAGGAAGAAAACATTGAATCGGTGGTGCAAGCGATGGACGCAAAGAGTCAGGACTACGCAGCTTTAAGTAATGATGAAGACGATGAAGAGCCATTCCCTGCGGAGTGGGACGAGTGTCAGTTCGGTAGGGTGGTTGTCAATGATGGTGAACACTTCGCTTGGGAGTATGATTGGAATGAGGTGAGGCAAGGTGCGATTTACAAGAACAAGAGTGAGGTTCACGAAGCAGTAACAGCATGGGCAGTGTTGTTGTGTAGAACCTTCAAGGTTGTAAAGTCTGATCAGCGAGTGTGTGATGTCAAATGCCAGATGGAGGGTTGCTCGTGGTGTATCCATGCGTACCAGCCTAAGTGGGACACCATCTAGAGGTGTTCTATAGTCGTCCCACACACATACGTGCTAACGGAGTCCACGCAGTCCCACCGAAACATATCATCAGGCTTTGTTGCCAATGCAATATACAGAGAGATTGTGAGCAATCTGGATTTGGAGCCACATGCCATAATCCTCGCAATAGAGCAGAGGTTCTACTATACCATAAGCTACGCGAAGGCATGGAGAGCAAAGCAGAAAGCAATGGAAGCAAGGTTCAGCATGTACGAAGACTCCTACCAGAACTTCCCAGGTATGCTTCAGGTGACAAAGGATAGAAATCCTGGAACTTATGTGGATATTTGTGAGCATCTGTAGGGACCCGGATTACCAAATCCGACCTCTCATGTTTTACCGTGCTAGTCCGAGAACAGCTAGCACACACAAGTGAAAGCAGATGATGATACAGACATATCACGAGTAATTAACAGTAAATAAGCAAAAGAGAGTAAACATCATCATCACATTATTACAAGTATCGAGCCTTACGGCTTAAGTGAGTAAGTAGCAGCGGAAAAGTAGCAACAAAAAGAGCCAATCAGTATGCCCATAGGCAACCGACTGGGGTACGCTCCCTAGAAGTCCGGGTCATCCTCCTCTTCAAAGCCTTCACCGCAGATGTCGAACGGTGGAATGCAGGCTCTTGGATAGCCATATCTGATCTCCTCATTTGCTTTATGGAATAAGCAGCCCCGCAATGAAAAGCGAGGGTGAGTATGCAACATACTCCGCAAGACTTGGAAACTTAATGCAATAATTAAATGCAAGGCTTGAACAAAGGAAGGCATATAGGGTTCATTTTGCATAAAGCAGGAATTTAAAATGGAATACAAGTAATAATTTCATAAAGCAGCATTTAACGAAAAGTAAACAGCATAATTAAATAATTTGGAAGTATAACAGTTTTCCAGATTCCAACTACCTGGTTGGCTCTAACCGCCAAACTAAAATCCGGGAGTTCCGACCACTCACGGATTCCCAAACCACATTTTCAATTAAACCAAAATCATCATTTTTCCATTTAAAACCAAAACCATAAAATCTACTATGTGAAAGCGTTCCACACTTGCCCTTAACCGTGGGCACGACTACTCAAGTAGTTTTAACTCTGTAGAGATTGTACACTTTACCCACAAGACATGATCAACCCCTTTTGCCAAGCTATTGACACACTTCCTTTGGTGTGTTGGCGAGGAGATCATGACAAGGCCTTTACAATGCACGACACCGCTACCAACTTCGCCCGCTAAGGTTTCACCGTTGTTTGGGCTAAATCCGCCCAGTACAGAAGCCTCCTCTTGCGCCTTGCAAGGGTCCTCCCGACACCCCACTCAACCCAATGGCGGCCGATAACTACACGCATACAAATTACTTAGCAGTCGTACCCATATAGACTTGTGGTTGTCTTGTATAGCATGGTCCAAGGTAACACACGACCGGTCCTTAATTGACTGGGGCGGAACAATCACATTCCAAAATTTTGTGCATTCCGCACCCACCATACAACCATCCGCCCCGGTCTAAACCATTTTTCATTTTTATTTTCAATTAAATAACAGCAACACCAATTGCCATAATTTCACAATTAAATTTTGAATCAAATTTGAAAGAATTTCCATAATGGTAAGGTACCGAAGTGATTAAGCATGGCTAAGCAATTTCTACCGTCCCATACCAAATTGATTACCATTAATTACAATAATTCATTTTCCTAGTGTGTCAATGGTTGTCAAGATTAATATCAATGTGGGCATAACAAGATGGGATATAACTAAACATTAAAACGGCATTAAAGTACGGTACACAAAGTAATCAGCATGCAATAATTTAAAACAAAATAATATTTTCATAAACTTGGGATCAATATGGTCAAGGAAGACTTGCTTTCCATGCCTCCCGCTGGTGCTACTTCTTCAGGATGCTCCGCTTGCACTTCAAGCTGCATAAATCTCTCACGCCAGAAAGCGAACACAAAAATAAATAAAATAAATTCAAATAAAATCCAAAAATCACAAGAATGGTACTGGCAGATAGAGCATGATTTTAGATGAATTTAAAAATTTGAATCGTTCGAATCGGAGTTCGGACGGAGGAGAACGGGCCTTCCGAAGTCTCTCGGGAGAGAAAATCAGAAAATACCCTAAGGTGACACGTGTCGGGCTGTGATTGGTTGAATCTCGGAAATTCAGAAAATCAGAATAAAAAGAGAATACTGCTGACTTGCGGGGTCCATGAGTCATTGACTCGGCTCACATGGACTCGGAGTACCAATGGTGACACGGGCGACGTGGCGGACACGCAGATCTAACGCATACGGTGGCAGTGATGTGGCGCACACATGGCGAACACGTGGCGACACGTGGTGGTGACGAGACATGGTTGACGGGGCAGCTTACCGGTACGTGGCATCGTTCCGAGCCGTAGGAAAGCGATCGTCTGACGGAGAGGTGAGGCTCGGTGGGAGACGGCGTGGCGCAGATTTGGTGTTGATGAAGAGCGTCGGACGGCCCGGTGGTGGAGGGAGAACGATGGCGGGGTGGTAGGGTTCTTCCGTGGGGAGAGCGAAGAAGGAGACCAGCAAGCACGGCGAAGATGGCTGGATTAGATCTGAAACTTCGGTGAAAGCGAAGCGTGAGGCTGACATAAGGAACTAGATAGTACCGAAATGCGGCGGAGACTCACCAATGGCGAGAAAAATAGCGGAGAAGGCTCGAGCACGGCAGGGGAACTCCGGCGAGGGCTAAGCGCAAGAACTCGGCATCGATCGATCGAGAGAGGTGGGGGAACAGGTGCGGCGCGAGGTGGCGAACCTCGGGAGGTGTGCGGCGCACCCTTAAATAGTCTCGGTTGGCATGAAAAGGCATGGAAATTGAGATGGCGCGCGGCTAGGGTTGCACGGGCGGCGGCGCAGTTCGGGGTGACATGGCGCGGATTAGGGCCGATGGATCTGGATCGGACGGTGGTAATCTCTAGGGTTTTCGGCTGAGTTGAAATAATACTGAGCGCTGACGGCCGTTGGATTAGTGATCGACTACGAGAGGCGTGGCGGAGGTTAGGGTTTAATGGTGGAAAATGAAAATTAGGAAATTTGGTGTGAAGCGGCCGGGTGACGATGGAGCAGGAGTGGGCCGAGTGAATGAACAGTGTTTTCGGCCCAGACGTAGGAAAAGAATTTAAATTCATTTCTGAAGTTTAGGAAAAGGCCAGAAATTCAAATAACATCCAATAAATGCAAATAAATAGCAAATAAATCCCAAAAAATCTCCAAAAATACAGAAAAATTCAATAACGCACAAGGAACCTAATAAAAATAAGAAATAATTAATTTGAAGTTTAGTTTAATCAAATTAAATCCTTTTTGATTCTAAAAATTCAAATTAAGCTGGATTAAATTCTAATAAAATACAACGGGTTCGGATTTTGAAATTCGAGCACAGTGAAACTCCAAAAATGGAATGTTACAAACCTCCCCCCTAACAGAAAATCTCGACCCCGAGATTTGGAACTAACTAGAGAAAAAGGCTGAGGTACTCCGCTCGAAGATCCTCCTCGCGCTCCCAGGTGGCTTCTTCTTCTGGATGGTTGCTCAACTGCACCTTGCAAAATTTGACCGTCTTGTTCCTCGTTCTGCGCTCAGCTTCATCCAGAATTCTGATTGGATACTCAGGATAGGTCAGATCTTCATGCAGCTCAATATTTCCAACTTGCATCTGCTTTTTTGGCACCCTCAGGCACTTTCTCAGCTGTGACACATTATGCACATTCGACAGCTGCGGTGGCAACTCCAACTGATACGCCACTTCCCCACTTCTAGCTAGAATTGGGAAAGGTCTAATGAATCTCGGTGCCAACTTGCCACGAACTCGGAATCGGCGCATTCCTTTGAGTGGGGAGACCTTTAGGTACACATAATCACCAGGTGCAAAGATCAACTCTCTTCTGTGATTATCCGCATAGCTCTTCTGCCTTGACTGCGCTGTCCTCAACCTTTCCTGAATCATCTTCACTTGTTCCTCAGCTTTTTGCAGAATATCCGGGCCGAAGACTTGGCGATCTCCTGTCTCATGCCAACAGAGGGGTGTCCTGCACTTCCTTCCATATAAAGCTTCAAACGGTGACATCTGCAGGCTGGCTTGATAACTGTTGTTGTAAGAGAACTCCGCATAAGGCAAACTCTGATCCGAACTGGCTACATTGGACAATGCACAAGCTCTCAACATATCCTCCAGAATTTGGTTCACCCGCTCAGTCTGTCCATCCGTCTGGGGATGATAAGCTGTACTGAAGTTCAGATTGGTGCCTAATACTTCTTGTAACTTTTGTCAGAATCTAGATGTGAATTGGGTGCCCCGATCCGAAACAATCTTCTTGGGCACGCCATGCATACACACAATCCGAGACATATCTGACTCTGCAAGCTTATCTCCCTTATAGGTTGTCTTCACAGAATGAAATGTGCAACTTTCGTCGATCGATCAACGACAACCGTCGAGTCATAGCGACACGGTCCTCGGAAGTCTGTAATGAAGTCCATCCCAATTTCTTCCCACTTCCATTCGAGGCACCTTTAATGGCTGCAACAAACCTCTTGGCCTCGATGTTCACTTTCACTTGGCGCACACATCGCACATGGCTATGAACTCGCAATTTCCTTTCTCATTCTTGGCCACCAATAAGCACCGAAGGTCATGATACATCTTGGTATTGCTGGGTGGATCGAATATCTTTGATTCATGCGCTTCCTTCGTAATCAAGCTGCTTTATCTCTTTCTCGATTCGGCACATAGATACTCTTTCCAAGCCACACTATCCCTTCCTCATCCTCACGAGAATCACGGGCTTTACCTTCCTTGATTCTTTCCTTGATTCTAGCGGACTTCCTTGTCGACTTACGCATCTTCTTGATTTGGTCAACGAGTTGGTTGAATCTCTAAAGCGAAAGAGCAGATCCTTCCTCCACCAACCCCAAATTTAGGCGCTGAAATTCCTCGTGAAGAAGCGGTGACCTTCTTGAACCATCAAATTGTTGCAGTAGCTCTTTCGGCTCAGTGCATCGGCAACCACATTCGCCTTACCAGGATGGTAATGTATGCCCGCATCATAATCCTTTATCGGTTCAACCATCTTCTTTGCCTCAGAGTTAAGATCGCTTGGGTGAAGATGTATTTGAACTCTTGTGGTCGGTGAAGATCTCAATGATTTCCAATGAGATAGTGCCTCCACAACTTTAATGCATGCACAACAGCAGCCAATTCCAAGTCATGGGTTAGATAATTCTCCTCATGTGGTCGCAATTGTCGCGAGGCGTATGCGACCACCTTACCTTCCTGCATCAGCACACAACCAAGACCCTGCCTCGAAGCATCACAATAGATCTCAAAGCCTTTCTGAATATCCCGCAAACAAGCATTGGGGTTGTCGTCAATCTTTTCTTCAATTCTCGAAAGCTCGCTGCAAGCTTGATCCATTCAAACTTCTTCTCCTTCTTGAAAGAATGGGTAAGCGGTCTAGCAATCTTTGAGAATCCTTCAATGAACCTTCAGTAGTATCCTCTAAACCAAGGAAACTCCCGATGTCCCAAGCCTTGACTTGGGCTGCCTCAATCGAGCACACCTTTCACTTTTTAGGATCAACTGAGACACCTCCAAAGTGAAATGATATGACCCAAGAAAGTAAACATCAGCAAGTCGCACTTCTTTGGACTTGGCATACTGGCTGGTGACTTCGAGCTTCTCCAACACCATTCTCAAATGTCCTTCATGCTCGACCTCATCTCGAGAATAGATAAGAATATCATCTATGAACACCACCACAAACTTATCCGGGTAATCCATGAACACCTTGTTCATCAAATTCATGAAATATCTTTGGGGCATTGGTGGGACCAAAGGACATGTTGTGAACTCATACAATCCATACCGAGTGGCAAAGGATGTCTTGGAATGTCTGTGGCCTTATCTTGGTGATGATATCCCGATCGCAGATCAATCTTGGAGAAGATGCAAGCACCCTTCAACTGATCAAACAGATTATCGATCCTGGGCAAAGGATACTTGTTCTTGATGGTGACTTCATTCAAGGCTCTGTAGTCGACGCACATCCGCAGGCTGTTGTCCTTCTTCTTCACAAAGAGAACTGGCGCTCCCCAAGGCGACGAACTCGGACGAACAAATCTCTTCTCTTGCAGCTCTTCAATTTGCTTCTTCATCTCGGCGAGTTCATTGGCTGGCATGCGATAGGGCCTCTTGGAAATAGGAGCTGTGCCGGGGACTAGTTCTATGGTGAACTCAATGTCCCGATCAGGTGGCATGCCAGGCAATTCCTCAGGGAATACATCGGGGTATTCACTCACCACAGGCACATTTTCCACAGTGATTTCCTTCAACTTGTTCAATGTGCACTTTCCTCTCAAAGTCACATAAGACATATACTCCACTCGAGTGCCTTCTGAATTGGTGAGAGTGATGGCTCTACTGGCGCAATCAATTTGTCCTTTGAACTTAGTCAACCAGTCCATCCCTAGGATGACATCTATTCCTTTTGAATCCAAGAGGATGAGATTCGCTAGGAATTTTACCCCACTGATTTCTACGGTTGCACTAGGGCACACCAAATCGTTTTCAATTCTTTTCGGTGATTGCACAATCATGGGATTCTTAAAACAAAAGTTTCCAAGCCAAATTGATCAACAAAACTCTTGAAATAAAAGAATGCGATGCTCGAGAATCAAACAATCTTTGTGGCGGTATTGAATTGACAAGGAACGTACCCAATACCACTACGGTGCATCTGAGCTTCTTCTCAGATCACATGGTTGACATGGCCTCTTCAAAGGATTGCTTAGCTCGGGAGTGCGAGGCGCTCCACGCCCTGCCCTGTCGCTGGGGTCTTGGAAATGGATCCCAAAGTGAACGACATCTTGGTGTCCTTGGTGGCGCTTCGAGGACAACTGTTTGCATAATGTCCCATCTGGTGGCAGTGGAAGCACTGAACTCCTGCAGCATTTGTATTCCCTTCTGCCGGTGGCTGGCAACATCTTTGTGGTCCCTGAGCAACTGGCCAAGGAAATGCTAGCTACAGACGAGAGGGAAAAAGCAAAAGATAAGGAAACTAGAAAGGAGGTAGCCATTCGAGGCAAAAGCAGAAACTTGAAAACTCCAATGAAAGGTGGCTGCAACACAATGCCTAGGGCAAGCGTCCAACACACCCAACAAGCAAGCAACAAAATCCAGTAAACTCCGATTACTAAGCGAAAAAGGGGAAAACATGGGCACTAATAACTTATTCTTCATAACTCTTCCGTCAATATGATCTTTCCAACAGCTCCTGCCAGCGATCTTGAAGAGAACATTGATCGTCATCTTCTTTGATTTGAATACTTGCAGAGGACCGAAAACTTAGAGATATTTCATGAGATAAGATCAAATTTAAGTTTCAAAACAACATTCAGAAAAGGAAAGAAGTAAGAACCTAAGAATAAGGTGAGAGGAGACAATCTATTAAATTCAAATTCGTTGGTTTGATTTAGAAAATAATTTTGAAATTCTAACGACCATTCTAACTAGGGTTGCGACCTACAGTCGATATGGCTCTGATACCACCTCTGTAGGGACCGGGATTACCGTCCGATCCCTCATGTTTTACCGTGCTAGTCCAGGAACAGCTAGCACACACAGTGAAACAGTGATGATACACAGACATATCACGAGTAATTAACAGTAAATAAGCAAAAGAGAGTAAATATCATCATCACATTATTACAAGTATCGAGCCTTACGGCTTAAGTGAGTAAATGGCAATGAAGAAAAGTAGCAACAAAAGAGCCAATCGGTATGCCCACGAACAGCCGAGTAGAATGCGCTCCTAGAAGTCGGGTCATCCTCCTCTTCAAAGCCTTCACGCGAGATGTCGAGCGGTGGAATCACGAGCTCTTGGATAGCCATATCCGATCTCCTCATCGCTTTATGGAATAAGCATCCCCAATGAAAAGCGAGGAGAGTATGCAACATACTCGCAAGTCTTGGAAACTTAATGCAATAATTAAATGCAAGGCTTGAACAAAGGAAGGCATATAGGGTTCATTTTGCATAAAGCAGGAATTTAAAATGGAATACAAGTAATAATTTCATAAAGCAGCATTTAACGAAAAGTAAACAGCATAACTAAATAAATTTGAAGTGTAACAGTTTTCCAGGTTCCAACTACCTGGTTGGCTCTAACCGCCAAACTAAAATCCGGGAGTTCCGACCACTCACGGATTCCCAAACGACATTTTCAATTAAACCAAAATCATCATTTTTCCATTTAAAACCAAAACCATAAAATCTACTATGTGAAAGCGTTCCACACTTGCCCTTAACCGTGGGCACGACTACTCAAGTAGTTTTAACTCTGTAGAGATTGTACACTTACCCACAAGACATGATCAACCTCTTTTGCCAAGCTATTGACATACTTCCTTTGGTGTGTCGGTAGGGAGATCATGACAAGGCCTTTACAATGCACGACACCGCTACCAACTTCGCCCGCTAAGGTTTCACCGATGTTTGGGCTAAATCCGCCCAGTACAGAAGCCCCCTCTTGCGCCTTGCAAGGGTCCTCCCAACACCCCACTCAACCCAATGGCGAAGCCGATAACGACACGTACAAATTACTTAGCCAGGTCGTACCCATATAGACTTGTGGTTGTACTGTATAGCATGGTCCAAGGTAACACACGACCGGTCCTTAATTGGTGAGGCGGAACAATCACATTCAAAATTTTGTGCATCCCACACACCATACAACCATCCGCCCGGTCTAAACCATTTTTATTTTTATTTTCAATTAAATAACAGCAACACCAATTGCCATAATTTCACAATTAAATTTTGAATCAAATTTGAAAGAATTTCCATAATGGTAAGGTAATGCAGAAGTGATTAAGCATGGCTAAGCAATTTCTCTAGTCCCATACCAAATTGATTACCATTAATTACATAATTAATTTTCCTAGTGTGTCAATGGTTGTCAAGATTAATATCAATGTGGGCATAACAAGATGGGATATAACTAAACATTAAAAGCGGCATTAAAGTACGGTACACAAAGTAATCAGCATGCAATAATTTAAAACAAAATAATATTTTCATAAACTTGGGATCAATATGGTCAAGGAAGACTTGCCTTCCACACCTCCCGCTGGTGCTACTTCTTCCGGATGCTCCGCTTGCACTTCAACTGCGTCGTCTACACGTAAAACGAACACAAAAATAAATAAAATAAATTCAAATAAAATCCAAAAATCACAAGAATGGTACTGGCAGATAGTGCACGATTTTAGATGAATTTAAAAATTCGAATCGTTCGAATCGGAGTTCGGACGGAGGAGAACAGACGCCTTAAAGTCTCTGGAGAAAAAGCGAGAAAATACCCTAAGGTGACACGTGTCGGGCTGTGATTGGTTGAATCTCGAAAATTCGGAAAATCAGAATAAAAAGAGAATACTGCTGACATGCGGGGTCCACGAGTTATTGACTCGGCTCACATGGACTCGGAGTACCAATGGTGACACGGGCGACGTGGCGCAACGTGGCGCGACGTGGCGGACACGCAGATCTAACGCATACGGTGGCAGTGATGTGGCACACACATGGCGAACACGTGGCGACATGTGGTGGTGACGAGACATGGCTGACGGGGCAGCTTACCGGTACGTGGCGTCGTTCCGAGCCGTAGGAAGGCGATCGTGCGACGGAGAGGTGAGGGCTCGGTGGGAGACGACGTGGCGCAGATCTGGTTGTTGAAGAGCGATCGGACGGCCCCGGCTGGTGGAGGGAGAACGACGGCGGGGTAGGGTTCTTCCGCCGGAGACGAAGAAGGAGACCCAGCGCACGGCGGAAGATGGCTGGATCAGATGCGAAACTCGGTGAAACCGACGTAGGGCGATGCAAGGAACTAGATAATACCAGGAAATGCGGCGAAGACTCACCGGTGGCAGAGAAAAATAGCGGAGAAGGCTCGGGCACGGCTTGGGAACTCCGGCGAGGGCTAGCGGTGCAACGACGGCATCCCAGTCGGCGAGAGGTGGGGGAACAGGTGCGGCGCGAGGTGGCGAACCTCGGGAGGTGCGCGGCGCACCCTTAAATAGTCTCGGTTGGCGTGAAAAGGCACGGAAATTAAGACGACGCGCGGCTAGGGTTGCACTGGCGGCGGCGCAGTTCGGGGTGACGTGGCGTGACGGGAGCCGATGGATCTAGATCGGACAGTGGTAATCTCTAGGGTTTTCGGCTGAGTTGAAATGATACGGGCGCCTGACGACAGTTGGATTAGTGATCGACGGCTGAGACGTGGCGGAGGTTAGGGTTTAATTTGGGAAAATGAGAAATTTGGTGTGAAGCTACGGGTGACGATGGGCGAGTGGACCGAGTGAATGAATAGTGTTTTCAGCCCAGACGTAGGAAAACAATTTAAATTCATTTCTGAGTTTAGGAAAAGGCCAGAAATTCGAATAACATCCAATAAATGCAAATAAATAGCAAATAAATCCCGAAAAATCTCCAAAAATACAGAAAAATTCAATAACGCACAAGGAACCCAATAAAAATAAGAAATAATTAATTTGAAGTTTAGTTTAATCAAATTAAATCCTTTTTTATTCTAAAAATTCAATTTAAGCTGGATTAAATTCGAATAAAATACAACGGGTTCGGATTTTGAAATTCGAGCACAGGGAAACTCCAAAAATGGAATGTTACAGCATCCATCGGAGCGCTTCCCAGGGAAGATGGTTCTGAAACATGCATTCTTTGTTTTTGGTGCATGCATCAACGCATTTAGACATTGCCGTCCGTTGTTATGTGTGGATGGGACATTTCTGACTGGTAAATATAAAGGGCAGATATTGACTGCAATAGGAATGGACGACAATAATCAGGTTCTTCTGGTAGTGCTCGCATTCGTGGAGGGTGAGAATACAGACAGTTGGCTCAGGTTCCTACAAAATGTCGAAGCTGGTGTTGTTGATCAGCGACCTGGAGTGTGCGTCATACACGATTGGCATCCCAGGCTTTTGAGGGCAATTATTCAGTTGTTGCAAGGTGTGGACGAGGCTCATCCACGGCCTGATCTGCGTAGTAGGCGGTGCAAGCGCCACATGGGTGCCAACTTCTACAAGCAGTTCAGGAACAAGGAGCTAACAAAGCTTTGTAAGAGGCTGTGCGACCAGAACCAGCAGAGGCAGTTCGATGCACTCTGGAAGCTAAGGAAGTAGCTCAACTTACCTATCATACTCATCTCAAATTCTGTGCTCATCATCTCAAAAAAATGAGACATAAGAGACTAAGAGGAGCCACCAAAGATAATATCATCCACATAAATCTAGACAAGAAGAAAATGAGAATCCTGGTGTTTGATGAATAGAGTTTTGTCTACTATACCTATTTTGAAACTATGACTAAAAAGATAGGACTTAAGCCTCTCATACCAAGCCCTAGGGGCCTGCTTAAGTCCATACAAGGCTTTGAAAAGCTTGTAGATATGGTTTGGGTACTTGGGGTTGTCAAATCCTGGAGGTTGCTTGATATAAACTTCTTCCTCAATGAATCCATTGAGGAATGCACTCTTGACATCCATTTGATAGAGTTTAAAGCCCTAGGATGCAGAGAATGGCAGGATTCTAATCTCCTCTAGTCTAGCTACAGGGGCAAAGGTCTCCTCAAAGTCAAGACCCTTAACTTGAGTGAAACATTGTGTAACTAGCCTAGCCTTGTTGTGAATGACAACCCTATCCTCACTTTGTTTGTTTTCGAACACCCGCTTGGTCCCAATTACATTATGACCAGATGGGGGCTCTACAAGCTGCTAGACTTTGTTCCTCTCAAAATTTTCTAGTTTTTCATGCATAGCATTAATCTATGATTCATCGGACAATGCATGAGTAAAATCCTTTGGTTCAAACAAGGAAACAAAGGCAGAGTGAAAGTAGAAGGAAGATAAACCTGATTTTGATCACGTCACATGCTCAAATAGATCACCAATGATCTAATTAGGTCGATGAGATTTTTGGATATGATGGGGAGGACCGGAAATAGAAGTAGCATCTACCTCTTGAATAGAAGAGGCAGAAACAGAGCCACCCACTGAAGGAGAGTCGGAAGGTAAGGACTGATCTTCTTGAGGTGTAGAAATGGAAACAGAAGGCACCTCAGGTGTAGATGGGACTGGATTTGGTGGAACACCATCATCCTCATCCTCTACAAAGATGATCTCGGAGGGATAAGAAGAGTCTGAAATATTAGGTCTACCTCCTGGGCTAGCCTCCTCAGAGGTCATGTCACAGGTCTCTATAATTCTATTCACATCACAACTCTAGACCCTATAGTTAAGAGAAGAAGTCAAGTAACCTAGAAAAATATCATCAGAAGAACGAGACACAAACTTATCTAGGTTACTAGACTTCAAGATAAAACACTCGCAACCAAATACGTGAAAATGAGAAACACTGGGCTTTCGCCCATACCTCAACTCGTAAGATGTGCGATGCAAATGTGTTCTCAAGAAAACACGATTAGAAACATGGCAAGCAGTAGCTATAGCCTCAGCCCAAAACTTCCTAGGAGTATTGTACTCGCTATCATCGTCCTAGCCATCTCAACTAGGGTCATGTTCTTCCTTTCCACAATGCCATTTTGGTGAGAGGCGTATGAAGAGGAGAAATGATGCTCTAAATCAAACTCCACATAGAAACTCTCAAATTAGGAGTTCTTGAACTCCGTACCATTATCATTGCATATAGCTCGTAAGGCACTTGGGAGCTCAATAGACAACCAACTGACGAATCCCATGAATTGAGAAAAGGTCTCATCCTTTGAGGCCATGAAAAATACCCAAGAATACCTCGAAAAGTCATCAGTAATGACAAGAACATACCATTTTCCTCCCACTAACTGCACTCTAACTAGACCAACAGTGTCCATATGTAAAAGCTATCTTGGTGCATCAGTCATTACTACGATGACTGGGGGATGAGAAGCAGTAATCATCTTGCTATGTCGACAGAAAGAGCAAACTAAGTCTTTGACCATCTTGAATTTGAGCAAACCACGAATGAGATCGTGACTGCTAACTCTGGTCAAATGATCAAAACCAATGTGACCAAGTCTCCTATGCTAGAAGGAGAGATCACGGGACTCAAAAGCAATCAAACCACGGAGAGAGTCTCTAGAAGAAATAGAAAATCCAGCACAAAAGACTCTCCCAAATCTAGAAATGTCACAAACTAACTCTTCTGATAAATCAAGGATTCTACAGGCATTACTCTTGAAGCTTACCTCGAAAGAGTCATCGATAAGCTGAAAAGTAGAGAGCAAGTTATATTGTAGCTTACTTACTAAGGCAACGTCCTTAAGAATAAAATTCTCATTAATGCAAACGGTATCTTTAGCAATGACTCTACCTGAAGAAGCATCTCCAAAAGTGATCAACTCATCACCGGGGGCTCGGACTAGGGAAGAGAACCAACGAGAGTTTCTGTCGTGCCCCGAATTTGCAAATCCGGACACTCTATGTATTTTGCAATTGTCCAGATCGCGCTAGTGCACACAAGCTAACGAGGTTTAAAGTACCAATCACATACACAATGAATAATATTAAAGTACTTCAAACATCTATATAAGCGAGTGTACGACCTTATGGTCATCCTTACAATAGTATGCCACGCAGGCTTACAATTATCAAATAACAAAAGTTCAACATTGGAATAAAATAATTCTTCGTGGTGCTCCATCTTCGCCACAGGCATACAGCGGAGGCTTGATCCCTAATTGCACGGCTCTTCAACAGTACTCCTCTTCATATCTTTGGTGTAGTCTCTTCTTCCGTAAGTTTGTCCGCAAGGGTGAGTACACACCGTACTCAACAAGTCATGCACATAATGCAGTTCTATTATTACATGCATGGCTTGTTACAAAGGAATAGCTTTACTGGTTATTTTGCTTTTGCAACAATATTTTAAACTACTATCTATTTAGATTGAAAGCATCGAAACCAAATTATCATTATATGTTTCAAGTTGTTTTCCACATTATTTTGGACACAGGTCCCTAATCATCTTTCTTTGACACATGACCTTCCCTCCCATTTTATTTTCAAACACTACCCCTTGTTGTAATCCCGAGCATTGTCCAAGAGTGGACTCGGCTATTCAACAGTTTTAACACTCTGCAGAGGTTGTACACTTTACCCACAAGATACGATCGCACACCACAAAAGCGATTAACTGTAACAAAGCATTTGAGAGACTTCTACCTTAGCCTAAGAACCTCTCGTGTTGTCTTCACTATCACTTCCTCACTCAGAGCAAGTATAGGACCGACAAACACCGTTGGATAAGTACCAAGCCAAGCACGTGCACGCCTCCCTCGTCTGATTACCCCGTTTAATTACCACCCCGCGGTATCAAAGGTAAGACATCAGAACCCTACTAAACTAGATCTTCCCATTCGGACATGTGGTTGTACGAGAGACTCAGGTCAAAGGCTTGCAAGGTAAGGTCCTTAACTGACCAAGGCAAGACTTTCTTCTCTCAGATTTTGGCACACAGCCCTCACAACACTCAACCCACCCCAGTTGCCACACAGGCCCACCTAGCACAAAGCCTCGCTCCACTTGCCCCAGATCTAAATCAATTTTCACCCCAAGTTATTATCGATTGCAACACATGCTCGTAATCACCCTTCATGTAGAACCACAGTGTTTCCACATTCGGTTTCAACACCAACATCATTCCACCTTTTATCGAAATGCATTCACTAATCTTTAGTCAATGTTAATTTTGTAATCCAAACAAAATTGTTAGCGTTATAAGCATGGCTAAGCAACTATTCACGGTCTAGCCTCCGTGTTGGCACCATATTATCATCCAACTAATATTACCAAACTTAGGTTATCAAAGGAATCATGGCATACGATTAATGATAACAAGGTGGCATAAACAATTTGGTTGGTTAGCTAATTCACCCAAAATAATTAAATCCATTTTAGTTGAATTAGCATGCATAGTTTGAAATAAAATATATTTCAAAACTTGGGATCAAAATGGTCAAAGCATAACTTGCCTTCAAAAAGTTGCCGATCCTGGTCCGGAGTTAATTCTTGTGCAGGAAATTCCCCCTCGAAGTTCTCGGACAAATCAACGTCTACCAAATCATATATATATACACAATAAATACATTTTCTAGAGAGCAAACTCAACTCTAAAAATTCCACAAAATTCGCCAATAAATAGTTCTTGATTTTACAAATTTTTAGAAATTGGAATCACTCAAATCGGAGTTAAAACGCAAAAGTTATAGCCATTTGAAGTTTGAAAATAAATCAAAAAGAATAAACCGAATTTATTTATTTATTTTTATACTGAAAATTCAGCATTTATGAAGTCAGCATCACTATTTATGACGTCAGCACCGAAAACATTTTTCGATTGAATATTTTATTAAGGAAAATCGAATTATGACGTCGGCATGGCGTCCATCCGCCGACGTCAAGCATCTCATGCGGCAAGCGACAAGTGGGCCCCCCGATGACGTCGGCATGACCGCGGTACGATCCGGTCGTAATGGTGGCGAAAGAACTATCAGCGAAGTCTAGATCTAATCTCAACCGTCCGATTAAAAATGGATGGCCACGATTCATGCGACGATTCGGTTCAGGTTACTGCGGAGTCGACACGTGGCAACATCTCATCCGCCGATTAAAAATCAACAGCTAGATCTGGTTGACACGCGGCAACGAATTATCAACCGAAGGGTTGATTGAATCTCGACCGTTCGATTCAAAATGAACGGTCAAGATGTGCGCGACGGTTCGGTTTTATCTGACGCGTGTCCTCACCTCAGCCACCAGATCTAAATCAGACGTCTGGCATTAATCCGAGCGACGTCGACGAGTCAGCGGCTATGCTCACGCCTCGGTCCCCGTGCTACATGCGTCAACACGGGATTAGCCCGGCGCGCGGCGCAATCCCGGACGTTCATTACAAAATCAACGGCCTAGATTAAATCAAAAACCCGCGGCATGATGGGCGACGCGGCTACTCCGGCGCGTGACACGTGGGCGCATCCGCACCGCACATCCTAGATCCAACGGTCTAGATCAGACCCACCAAGCGTTATTTAGTACAGATCCAACGGCTATGATTTTCTAGACTACGTGGCTACATACGGATCATTCGATCAAGATCTAACGGCTGATAAGTGAAGATGAAGTTTACTGTTAATGCGACTACGTGGCTAAATCGTAACCTTACATCCAAGATCCAACGGCTACTATTAACTCATCTTGAAGCACGCGGAGATCCCGACTTGCACGTGGCTCTATCCTAGCCCTTCATCTTGAGATCTCTGACTACGGTTAGAAGATGAGACTCACGGTTGGGGAGCGGCGTGGATGAATCGGGGACGTTGGGCGACGATCGAACGGTCGATGAAGCTCGGAGCCTAGGCGAAGGCGCGGCGAGCAGAAATGACCAGAGTTGAAGAAGATGGCGGCTCTGATGGCGCTCCGGTGCGACTCCGGAGAGAAGAAGAGTCCCTCTGGTGCGGCTCAACGCGAGGAGTACTCCGGTGGTCACGACGACGGCGGAGAGTCACCGACGGCGACGCAAACAACGGCGGAACGTCTCAACACTACGGCGAGGTCGTGCGGCTTAACGGCGGTGAGAGAGATGGTGTGGGTTAGGGCTACGGGTGCGCACGACGAAGAGCTTTCCCGCAAGGTCATCGACCGGTTTTATAGCCTCAGGAGGCGAGCTCAAACGGCGCTTTTACTCGACGGTTACTCTCGGCAGCGGCGGCGGCGGTGGCGTTCTGGGAAGGCTAAACGGCAAGCACGCGCTATCTCGTCGCGTATCGCGGCAATCCAACGGCTGGCGGCATTTAAATGACGCAGGCGATCCTCATCCGTGCGATGCGAATCGGACGGCTGTGATCCGACGACGTTTAGGGTTTCGACTAGCGCGCACAGTAATGGGCCGGGCCCTTTACTGTTCATCCGAATTTCAATTGTTTTTCAACAAAAATAATCTCAGAAATTCATTTGAATTATTTGAGGCATTAAAAATATGAGAAAAATTCGAAAAAATTCGAGAAAATATTTTAAGACATTTTGAACTCAAATAAAATATTTCCATTTATATTTTATTAAAACTTTTCATTATTAAATTAATTTCGAGACAAAACTAATTTCCAAAATTTCAATTAAATTCAAATAAATTCCAAAAATTCTCGAAATTCAAAATAAATTACAAAATTTAAAATAGCCAAATTTTAGGATGTTACAAACCTCCCTTTAAAGTAATCTAGACCGAGATTGAGGTTGAATTAGAAAAGAGGTTGGGAAACTCCTTCTTCAAATCTTCCTCACGCTCCCAAGTTGCCTCGCTTTCGAGTGGTTGCTCCTTGAACTCGCAAGCGGGTTGACTTGTTCCTGGTTTCACGATCCATGGTATCCAAAATCTTCACTGGATATTCGTTATAAGTTAAATATTCTTGCAACTCAATGGCTTCTATTGGTGCTTGTTCCTCCGGTACTCGCAGACATTTCTTTAATTGCGATACATGGAATACATCATGTACTCATGCCAAAGATTGTGGCAATTCCAGTTGGTATGCAACTTCACCTTTACGGCTCATAATCTTGAATGGACCCACATACCTCGGGGCAAGCTTCCCTTTAGCGTGGAACCTTTTAACTCCCTTTAATGGCGTGACCTTGAGGTAAACATAGTCTTCTGGTTCAAAGCTCAGATCACGACGCCGGTTATCTGCGTAACTCTTTTGCCTGGATTGTGCAGTCTTCAACCTTTCCCGAATCAGAGCAATCTTCTCCTCTGCATCTAAAAGTACGTCTGGTCCAAAAACATGACGTTCTCCCGTCTCATTCCAATTTAATGGTGTTCGACACGGTCGACCATATAAAGCTTCAAAAGGTGACATTTTCAAACTGGCTTGATAGCTATTATTGTAACTGAACTCGGCATATGGTAAGCATTTGTCTCATGATGTGGTGTATGATAAAGCGCAAGCTCTTAGCATATCTTCAAGTATTTGTTTTACCCTTTCGGTCTGACCATCTGTTTGCGGATGGTATGCCGTACTAAAATTCAAACGAGTGCCCATTGTTGTATGCAACTTATCCCAAAATTTTGAGGTAAATTGTGTACCTCTATCCGATACTATCTTCCTGGGTACACCATATAAACAAACAATTCTCGATATGTATAACTCTGCTAACTTATCTCCTGAGTAGGTTGTCTTTACTGGTATGAAATGTGCAACCTTTGTTAAACGATCCACTATGACCCATATGGAGTCATATCCACCTTGAGTCCTTGGCAACCCGGTGATGAAATCCATCCCGATTTCCTCCCATTTCCATTCCGGTATCTTTAGTGGTTGTAGCAGTCCTACTGGTCTCTGATGCATGGCTTTGACTCTTTGACATACGTCACATAATGCAACATGCTCGGCTACCTCTTTTTTCATATTTGGCCACCAAAATCTTTCCTTGAGATCCTGGTACATCTTAGCACTTTCAGGGTGAATTGAATACTTGGAATCATGTGCTTCTTCCAATATCAACTGCTTCAATTCCGGTTTATGGGGTACAAATATTCTGTTCTTTATCCACAAGGTACCCTGCTCATCTACTCTGAAGTCCTTGGATAGATCTTAGTCCATCTTGGATTTGATTCTATTAATCTTCTCATCATCCTTTTGACCTTCCCTGATCTGCTCTTCCAGGGTCGGCTTAACCTCCAAGGTAGCTAGGAAACCTTCTGGTACGACTTCCAATCTTAACTTCTGAAGTTCTTTACATAAATCAGTCTGATCTTCTGCTGTCAATGAATTCAAGCTATAGCTTTTCCGACTCAAAGCGTCTACCACCACGTTTGCTTTTCCTGGGTGATAGTGAATTCCGATGTTATAATCCTTGATTAATTCTAACCACCTTCTCTGCCTCATGTTAAGATCCGATTGAGTGAATATATACTTTAAACTTTTATGGTCAGTATATATTTCACATCGGTTTTCGATGAGATAGTGACGCCATATTTTAAGAGCATGCACTACAGCGGCTAACTCTAAATCATGGGTCGGGTAATTCTGTTCATGTGGCCTTAATTGCCTTGACGCATACACCACTACTTTACCGTTCTGCATCAGTACACATCCCAATCCCTGACGCGAAGCATCACAATATATATCAAAATTGCCCTTAGTATTCGGCAATACTAGGACAGGTGCCGAAGTTAAATGCTTCTTTAGCTCTTGGAAACTCTTTTCGCACTCGGGCGACCACGCAAACTTTTTCTCCTTCTTAAGCAATTGCATGAGAGGTCTCGTAATTGAAGAAAATCCTTCAATGAACTGGCGGTAATACCCCGTCATACCAAGAAAACTTCTGATTTGGGTAACTAACTTTGGTTGTTCCCAATGTAATAATGCCTCTACTTTCTTCGGATCAACAGCTACTCCTTCGGCAGTCATTACATGACCTAGGAACTCAACCTTCTTTTTCCAGAAGTCGCACTTACTGAATTTTGCATACAACTGATTCTCTCTTAACTTTTCCAAGACCATCCTTAAAT
Source organism: Guadua angustifolia (assembly GCA_036346375.1). NCBI lineage: Eukaryota > Viridiplantae > Streptophyta > Magnoliopsida > Poales > Poaceae > Guadua > Guadua angustifolia. The sequence continues at coordinate 38,142,530 of CM070502.1, forward strand.
GTACAGCATGCTCTTCCTCTGACTTGGAATAAATTAAGTTGTCATCAATGAACACCACGACAAACTTATCCAAATATTCCATGAATACCTTATTCATCATATTCATGAAATATGCAGGAGTATTAGTCAGTCCGAAGGACATGACCGTGAATTCATAATGCCCATATCTAGATGAGAAAGCTATCTTTTGTATGTCCTCAGTCCGAATCTTTAGCTGGTGATATCCGGATCGAAGATCTATTTTAGAGAAGACTGCTGTCCTCTTAGCTGATCAAAAAGATCATCTATCCTGGGCAAGAGATACTTGTTCTTTATCGTCACATCATTGAGTGCACGATAGTCTATACACATTCTAAAGCTTCCATCTTTCTTCTTTACAAACAACACTGGGGCTCCCCATGGTGACGAACTTGGTCTTATAAATCCTTTTTCTAACAATTCCTCAATTTGCTTTTTCATTTCCACCAATTCCTCGGTAGACATCCTACAGGGTCTCTTGGCTATTGGAGCTGTTCCAAGTACAAGCTCAATTACAAACTCTATGTCCCTGTCTGGTGGCATTCCGGGTAAATCCTCAGGAAACACATCCGGGTATTCATTCACTACTGAAACATCTTTCATTTCAACAGCTTTTACACTGTTAATCATTAACTGACTATCCTAAGCAGTAATTGCTTGGATCTCCACCTTCTTGCCATTTGGGCTCTCGACTGTTACTACTCTTCGTCCACAATCCAGCACTGCCTTGTGCTTGGATAACCAATCCATTCCCAAAATCACATCTATGGTCTGAGTATCTAATATGATTAGGTTCGCTAGGAACTCTATTCCATTTATTACTAGTTTTACCCCAGAACATCCTACTTTGGCTCGGAGTTCTGATCCAGGGGTTTGGACTATTAGTGTGTTCTTAAGTTTAACCACATCCAAATCATTTTGCATGACAAAAACTTCAGAAATGAATGAATGAAAAGCTCCTGAATCAAACAAAATAGTAGCTGGTACTGAGTTAACTAGAAACTTACCCAGTACGACATCCGTTGCATTCTGAACTTCATCTGCCGTGATATGGTTGACTCTCCCTCTCACAGCTGATTGTGGTGCGGCTCCAGCTTGGGCAGGTGCTCGGCTTCCTCCTTGAACAGGAGTTCTGGCAAGTGTATTCCCCAAATTAAAACAAACAGGGGTAACTCCTCCCTTCTTGGGACAGACATTGGCAAAATGCCCCATTTCATTGCAGTTGTAACAGCGTCTTCCTACCATTGACGGACTTCTTTGCGGCTTGGCCATTGCTCTTGCGGTGTTGTGGATTCGACCAATAGGTCCTTCATGACAGTAGTGGTGCTCTTGCGCTACTCCCTGGCTGAAATCGGGTGAACTGTTGGGGTACCACCCTCGGCCTCTGTTGTCCCTGGCGTCCTCCTTGCTGTGCCAAGCGACGCTTGCGGTTGTCATCTAGCTCTTTACGCTTGTCTTCCAAAATGAGCGCCTTGTTGACAAGCTCTTGGAAATCTGGAAATGTGTGGGTGATCAGTCCCACTTGAAGTCCGGAATTCAGTCCCTTCATGAATCGAGACTGTCTAGCCTTATCAGTGGCTACATCCTCCAGAGCATAACGTGCAAGCTGTGTAAACTTGTTAAGATAATCGGCCACAGATTGGCCTCCCTGCTTCAAAGAGCGGAACTCTTCCTTCTTATGCTCCATCATACCCTCCGTCACATGATACTGACGGAAGGCAACTGTAAACTCATCCCAAGTGATTTCCTGGGGATGCTCGTGGGACGCACAATAATTCTCCCACCATTCTGCAGCTGTCCCCTCTAACTGGTGAGAGGCATACAAAACTCTCTCATTGCCTACACATTGGGATATGTGCAGCTTCCTCTCAATTGTGCGCAACCAGTCATCTGCTTCAATGGGATTGAGCGTTCCCGAGAGAAGGTTGGGGTGCGGTTCTCATGAAGTCGACAATCTTGATTGATGTCCATGGTGTCTGACTTGGTTGTTGTTGTTGGTGCGGACTTGATTACGCAAGCTTTGCATCTGTTGCATCATCGTCTGCATGAGTTGAGTCTGGGCGGTCAAGAAAGCCCCTAAATTTCCCATATCCACAGGTGATGCTGGTTGAGGATTCTGTGCATTGCCTTTTCTTCCATCCTGCTGTGATCCTCTTCCTCCCGCTCCACGGTTTCCACGAGTATTCACCATCTGAAGAACAAAAGGACTTAAGAAAAGAGGGAATAGAGTGGACAAGTATACAAGAAACTTATGCGGGGAGAAGATTTGACTCAAATACACAACTTTTATTCAATATTGTAAAGACATGGCTGCTCACAGGTGCCTACGGGCATTGCGGCACATACACATTAAGCAAACATAGAAATTGTTCAACACAAGAACCATAATAACTCATAAAGTTCAACCATCCAACCGTTCTAAAGACGGACTCCAGAAACTGACTCGATAAATTGGACTCAATACATGAGTCGACTCTGGCAAGGACTAAAACTCTCTCTCTAGTCGTCGAGCCATCTAGGCTGCGGTCCTCCAGGCGGATATTGCGGTGGGTGCGGTGGCATAGGAGCAAACTGGTCCTGGTGCCCCATAGCTGGCGGAACAAAAGAGCCCACCGACTCGGTGGCTCGGGGTTGCTGACAGGTGCTAGTGGCTCTAGCACCACTGCTGAGTGCCTCTGAGCTGGTGCCTCTGCCGGCGCCTCCTGCTTGCAGGAGCTCGGGGTCTCGGGGTCGGGTCATGCAACTCAAGCTCCGGCTCTGGCTCAGGTCCCTCCAGTGCCTCTCCAGCTCGTGCACCCTCCTGATGTAGATACTCAGGCCCTCAGTAGCCTCACGCAGCCGAGCCCTGACCTCCGTGATCTCGTCATGAGCCCTCTGCAGCTCCTGGACTATCTCGTCCAAGGTCTCCTCCTGAGCGATGACATATCTCACCAAGTGGGTGATCGTAGCGTCGTCGTCGTTGATCGGATCCCGGTCGAAACGGTCGTCCCGGCTGGGATGGTGACGAAAGACAGTGCCCTCAAGCTCGGCGGAGTAGGTGCGGGCGATCTATCGCATCGCGAGGCATGCGGTCTCCTGGATGCCGGCGTCGAGCGTGAACCTCCTGCGGTGGCGTGGGCGGGACGGTGGCTCTCCCACATCGCAGCGCGCAAACGGTGACCTTCACGCCCCCAGCGACGTCGGCCAGCCACGAACCACGAAGTACCTCGGTAGATCGGCCTCACGAAGCCCTCCAAAAACTGCAGCAAATACCACAGCTCAGTAGCGTAGCCTCCAGTGCGCTAACCAAAGGTGTGAATCCTCCTCATCTGCCAAAATACACCTCGTTAGAACTAGATTTTTAAAATCACAAAGTAATAACAGAAAATTGCAGCATAGGTGCGGATTAAGAAGAGAAAAGATTGGTCAAGATTTCATTCATAATCTTGTACAATTTTAATCTTTAGAAATTAACCTTATCTTTATCGGCCAGTCTAACCTAAGGTCAAGTCCTACAGTCAGTATGCTCTGATACCACCTCTGTCGTGCCCGAATTTGCAAATCCGGACACTCTATGTATTTTGCACTAGTCCAGGATCGCGCTAGTGCACACAGGCTAACAGGGTTTAAAGTACCAATCACATACACGGAATAATATTAAAGTACTTCAAACATCTATATAAGCGAGTGTACGACCTTATGGTCATCTTTACAATAGTATGCCCACAGGGCTTACAATTATCAAATAACAAAAGTTCAACAATGAATAAAATAATTCTTCGTGGTGCTCCATCTTACGCCACGAGGCATACAGACAGAGGCTTGATCCCTAATTGCTGGCTCTTCACGTACTCCTCTTCATATCTTTGGTGTAGTCTCTTCTTCTGGTAAGTTTGTCCGCAAGGGTGAGTACACACCGTACTCAACAAGTCATGCACAGAATGCAGATCTATTACTACATGCATGGCTTGTTACAAAGGAATGGCTTTACTGGTTATTTTGCTTTTGCAACAATATTTTAAACTACTATCTATTTAGATTGAAAGCATAGAAACCATATTATCATTATATGTTTCAAGTTATTTTCCACAATATTTTGGACACACAGTCCCTAATCATCTTTCTTTGACACACAGCCTTCCCTCCCATTTTATTTTCAAACACTACCCTATTTGTAATCCCGAGCATTGTCGATACCATGGACTCGGCTATTCAAACAGTTTTAACACTTTCTGAGGTTGTACACTTTACCCACAAGATACGATCAGACACCACAAAGGCGATTAACGTAACAAAGCTTTTGAGAGACTTCTACCTTAGCCTAAGAACCTCTCGTGTTGTCTTCACTATCACTTCCCTCACTCGAGCAAGTATAGGACCGACAAACACCGTTGGATAGGGTACCAAGTCAAGCACGAGCACGCTCCCGTCTGATTACCCCGTGTAAGCGCCACCCCGAGTATGAAAGGTAAGACATCGAGAACCTGCTAAGCTAGTCTTCCCATTCAGACATGTGGTTGTACGAGAGACTCAGGTCAAAGGCTTGCAAGGTAAGGTCCTTAACTGACCAAGGCAAGACTTCCTTCTCTCAGATTTTGGCACACAGCCCTCACAACACTCAACCCACCCCAGTTGCCACACAGGCCCACCTGGCACAAAGCCTCGGTCCACTTGCCCCAGTCTAAATCAATTTTCACCCCAAGTTATTATCAGTGCAACACATGCTCGTAATCACCCTTCATGCAGAACCACACAGGTTTCCACATTCCAGTTTCAACACCAACATCATTCCACCTTTTATCGCAATGCATTCACTAATCTTTAGTCAATGTTACTTTTGTAATCCAAACAAAATTGTTCGCGTTATAAGCATGGCTAAGCAACTATTCACGGTCTAGCCTCCCGTGTTGGCACCATATTATCATCCAACTAATATTACCAAACTTAGGTTATCAAAGGAATCATGGCATACGATTAATGATAACAAGGTGGCATAAACAATTTGGTTGGTTAGCTAATTCACCCAAAATAATTAAATCCATTTTTAGTTGAATTAGCATGCATAGTTTGAAACAAAATATATTTCAAAACTTGGGATCAAAATGGTCAAAGCATAACTTGCCTTCAAAAAGTTGCCGATCCTGGTCCGGAGTTAATTCTTGTGCAGGAAATTCCCCCTCGAAGTTCTCCGACAAATCAACGTCTACCAAATCATATATATACACACAATAAATATATTTTCTAGAGAGCAAACTCAACTCTAAAAATTCCACAAAATTCGCCAATAAATAGTTCTTGATTTTACAAATTTTTAGAAATTGGAATCACTCAAATCGGAGTTAAAACGCAAAAGTTATAGCCATTTGAAGTTTGAAAATAAATCAAAAGGAATAAACCGAATTTATTTATTTATTTTTATACTGAAAATTCAGCATTTATGAAGTCAGCATCACTATTTATGACGTCAGCACCGAAAACATTTTCGGCCGAATATTTTTATTAAGGAAAATCGAATTATGGCGTCGGCATGGCGTCCTTCTGGCGACGTCGGCATCATCGTGCAAGATCGACAAGTGGGCCCCCGATGGCGTCACCACGACGTTAAGATGACACGGCACGATCTGGTCGTGACACGTGGCGAAGAACTATCAACCGAGTCTAGATCTAATCTCAACCGTCCGATTAAAAATGGATGGCCACGATTCATACGACGATTCGGTTTAGGTTACTGCGAAGTCGACACGTGGCAACATCTCATCCGCTGATTAAAAATCAACAGCTAGATCTGGTTGACACGCGGCAACGAATTATCAACCGAAGGGTTGATTGAATCTCGACCGTTCGATTCAAAATGAACGGTCAAGATGTACGCGACGGTTCGGTTTTATTTGACGCGTGTCCTCACCTCAGCCACCAGATCTAAATCAGACGTCTGGCATTAATCCGAGCGATGTCGACGAGTCAGCGGCTACGCTCATGCCTCGGTCCCTGTGCTACACGCGTCAACACGGGATTAGCCCGGCGCGCGGCGCAATCCCGGACGTTCATTACAAAATCAACGGCCTAGATTAAATCAAAAACCCGCGGCATGATGGGCGACGCGGCTACTCCGGCGCGTGACACGTGGGCGCATCCGCACCGCACATCGTAGATCCAACGATCTAGATTAGACCCACCAAGCGTTATTTAGTACAGATCCAACGGCTATGATTTTCTAGACTACGTGGCTACATACGGATCATTCGATCAAGATCTAACGGCTGATAAGTGAAGATGAAGTTTAATGTTAATGCGACTACGTGGCTAAATCGTAACCTTACATCCAAGATCCAACGGCTACTATTAACTCATCTTGAAGCACACGCGGGCGATCCCAACTTCGGGCACGTGGCTCTATCCTAGCCCTTCATCTTCAGATCTACGGCTACGGTTAGAAGATGAGACTCACCGGTTGGGAGACGACATGGATGAATCGGGGACGTTGGGCGACGATCGAACGGTCGATGAAGCTCGGAGTCTTGGCGAAGGCGCGGCGAGCAGAAATGACCGGAGTTGAAGAAGATGGCGGCTCCGATGGCGCTCCGGTGTGACTCCGGCGAGAAGAAGTAGTCCCTCTGGTGCGGCTCAACGCGAGGAGTACTCCGGTGGTCACGACGACGGCGGAGAGTCACCGACGGTGACGCAAACAACGGTGGAACGTCTCAACACTACGGCGAGGTAGTGCGGCTTAACGGCGGCGAGAGAGATGGTGCGGGTTAGGGCTACGGGTGCGCACGACGAAGAGCTTTCCCGCAAGGTCATCGGCCGGCTTTATAGCCTCAGGAGGCGAGCTCAAACGGCGCTTTTACTCGACGGTTACTCTCGGCGGCGGCGGTGGCGTTACCGGAAGGCGAAACGAAGCGACGCGGCGCTATCTCGTGGGTACACGCGGCAATCCAACGGCGCAGCGACGAAACGACACGGGCAGTCCTCATCCGTGCGATGCGAATCGGACGGCTGTGATCCGACGATGTTTAGGGTTTCGGCCGGCGCGCACAGTAATGGGCCGGGCCCTTTACTGTTCATCCGAATTTCAATTGTTTTTCAACAAAAATAATCTCAGAAATTCATTTGAATTATTTGAGGCATTAAAAATATTAGAAAAATTCTGGAAAAATTCCAGAAAATATTTTAAGACATTTTGAACTCAAATAAAATATTTACATTTATATTTTATTAAAAATTTTCATTATTAAATTAATTTCTAGAAAACTAATTTCCAAAATTTCAATTAAATTCAAATAAATTCCAGAAATTCTCAGAAATTCAAAATAAATTACAAAATTTAAAAATAGCCAAATTTTTGGATGTTACAGTTTCTGGTCATATGGCGAGAACAATCGGAGTCAACAATCCAAACATCTCCCTTCCGCATCTGACGAACCTAGTCAATGCACACGAGAGAAAGATAACTCAGTACTGGGATGAAGAGAAGATCTAGGAACTCAATACTGAACCACATGATGTCTAGAGGTGCCAGCCATAGAGGAAGAAGACTGGACTCTAGTATCTACATGATGCTCCACTCTCACACGACCAGAAGCAATTCTAGTAGAAGATCTATGGGCTAAAATTGGATTGGCCCGCCATGGTGCAAAGACCGAACCAACCCAGTGATGTCGTCTGAACCTCCTACCAGAAAACACCTCACGCCGCTGATATCTACCTCGATGAAAAAAATAAGGAATATCAAGAGGACAGTGGGTAGACTGACAACGAGCAGTTCTAAGACTAAAACTCAAATGAACAACATGAAAATCAAGTCCTGGACCCTGCCCAAAAACATGTGACTCTCTAACCTATCTAGTAGCAGTGTGTGCCTTAGGAGCACCCAGAGTTTGGGGATGACCCTGAATAACTCTAAGAGCAGCAACACACTCACGCCTTGTGATCCTGGCACATCTGAAGTAGAACTACTAGGTGACCATCATTCTTACAGAAGGTGCATGAATACTTCGCCTTGCTAGAGGCAGAAGTAATAGGAGTAGAAACCTTCTGGTCAGAAGTCCCATGGACAAACCCAGCAGAACTAAACACAATCGCTCAAAATCTTCATAAAATAACCAAAGCACTCGTCTAGACTCTTACTAGCGTGTTGTTCGAATTTATTGTATTCACGCTTGTGCTGATCCTGCCTCACGGTCTTGATTTGAGTGGTGCCCTAATGATAAGCATCGAGAGTCACCCAAATCTTGTGAGCGGATCGTAGGTGAGAGATCCTATCATATTCACTGTGGCTAAGACCCTATATGAGAATGTTCCTTGCCTTAGCATTTGCCAAAACATCAGCCATATTGCCGACCGTGACGTGCTCATCGGCAGGAACCTCATACGGGAGCTTCACCTTCTGCCAGATTAGGAAGCCCTGGGCAGTGATGTACGACTGCATTCGAGATTTCCAAAATGGAAAATCAATTCCAAAAAATGGGAGGCTTAGTGGAATATTTGTCCGTCGCTATAGCTCTTGAAACCGGTCAAGATTTATGAAAGAGCAAAACCAGCTTTATACCAATTGAAGGATCGAGATAGCAAATAGAGAGGGTGAATGGTCGTAAAATAAAATTTTTTCTACAAAATACTCCAACTAAGATCTCAAAAAAATCACGTAAAAGAAATCGTGAACAACTAGACAACTATGTATACCCCTAACTTGCATGGATGAGAACCATGGAATATGTGAAGAATTTTTTAATCACAATCCTGGTTATCAAGTATCCAAACAAAAAGGAATCAATTCAACCTTTACTTTTAGAAAGGAGATTAAGCCAAATCACAAAAGTCACTTTCAGAAAAGCAAAAGCAAATTTTCTAGAAATTGTCCTCACTTGGAGCAAGTGATTGGTGGATTTCTGTTGCTCTATGAAAAAATGAAAAAAAAATGAGTCATGAAGCATTCCACAAAAACCACCTCAAAACTCCTTGTAGAAAAATCAAGAAAAATCAAATACCATAGACTATCAGGAACTCCGAATAGAAAATTTGGGGCTCAGTGTTCACCTCATGGCGCCCAAACTGTGCAACCAGTGGACTCTCCAATTTTTTCACAAATGTATATGAGAGTCAGGCACCTTCTCCAATAAGAATCACTCAAAAATGTTTTTTTATAGATTTTTATAAAAAACAAACACTGACTGCTACGCGAAGAACAAGTTCTAGATAGAATTGCAACCTGATAGAAAACTTGATCTCTAGTCTATTCTAGGGTGCAAAAGAGATGTAAAACCATATGAGCACACTCAAAATATCCTAGATCAGCAGCATTTAGAAGGAGGGGAGGCAAATCCAAATTACGAGAAATTAAATTGAAGGAATTTGAATGCTAAATTTAAGACATAAATTAAATACGTAATGTAAATTCAAGCATGAATGAAAAAGATTTACATTTCTGAAAGGGAAGGTTTATAAAGCCTCACAACAAATTGAGCAAAGCTCAAAGGAGTACAAAAACCTCTACAACCTTCAAGAGGAGGAGACTACCCCTCGCCATCTATTTATACTACTCTTGGGCCACTCTACAACTCACTCAACCAACCATACAAGGGCTAACCCAAAACCCACTTACACAAAGGATTTTCTTGCACAGTTTTCAAAGCGTACTACCTAGACCCACTAACCTATCAACTAAACTGCGATCCGATGGTCCTCATTGATCCACGCACTATCTAGCTAGCATTATATCCTTTCCTTGTCATGTTGGCTTGCCCGGACTCTGTCTTCGATTATCTTCTGGCGATCTTCGACCGTCTAAACCTTCAACGCACCTCGCCTAGTTCTGGTCATCCTCCACCTCACCATGACCTAGTACCATCATCCTGCAACCATCAAAGACAAGTAAAACCCATCACATAGCAATGTCTAAAAAGATATGCAATAATCATCACAAAATCCTTAATTAGATCATTAACGATCAGAAGACCCGGTGCTATTGCCCGACTGGTAGCACAGTGCTACCATGGCCGGTAACACCGAAAAAGGCAACCAAAAACTCATATTGCTTCAATTTGAAAATCCAATTCAAATCAAACTCAATTTTAAAGTAAACCAAGCTCAAATTTAGTCAAATATTCATCACACGTAAGTATAGACCTCCACATGGTCTTTCACCGTCACATGTTCTTTCCATCCCACACTTCGCTGCTCTCCGTTGTGCCACATAGCACTAACAACCATCATCCCCCATGCACTGTCGCCACCAAATTGTGTTGTGCACCCGATCCATGGTGGACTGGTGTTGTTTCATGTACCCATTCTACAGACCCGAGCCTACATGTCAATATAAATGAGAGTTTTTCTCTAGAAAAATAATTTACCCAAAAATTAAAATCACTTGACGACATCATACTTGCGTCATAATTCATGTTTGAATCCATAGGATGACATAAGACTTGTCCTGACTTAAGAATTTATGAGGTTGAAGGACAACCTCTTCCATGAAATCTTGCTTCTAGGTTTGTACCGAGGGTTGCATTAGCTGAAAGATCAGTTTGTGTCGAGTCTTCCAAATCTACCACATCACAATCAAGAATATCTCAATGAAAAACTTCCCAAATGTCTATTTGTCATGAGCTATCATGTCTAATATATTGTCTGCAAGATTCCAATGGATGCCAATCTGTTGCCAACATGTTTGACTGAACAAACAAGCTAAAAAGAGGTGGTGTGTTGTTTCTATTTATGCTGTGTTACACAATATGTAGGAATTATCGCTGTGAATTGTGACATTTTTTTAGATTAGCATTGCGTTTGTGTTGAGTCAGTGTTGAAGCATTATCCATCCAAATACCTTGAGCTTTGGACTACATTTGTGAGTCAGAGAAGTTCTATGTGGGCTTTTGTGGACAATGGCAAATTAAAGTGTTGCAGCCAGTTAGGTTGCTACAGAAACTTTGGCACTGATATATCTTTGTCCTTAGCGAATAAGAAAAGTCTAGGAAATAGTTGAGATGGAATTTGATCATTCCATAAGTCTTTCCTGAAGGCCACCGAAGTACCTAAGCCAACAGTAGTTGCTGCTACTCCTCTAAATTCAGTACTCAAACTCATGATGTCCCTCCACCAGAATGATCCTAACCTTTTGTTCCATGCGGTATCTGATTTCTAAACTCATGTTTTCGCTGTTGTAAAAGTTGTGGAGATGTTTGAGCAATAGGGCTCTATTCTGGATGTGCAGATCAATTATTCCTTTATTATTTCCATTCATCCTTTGTTTTTAGGCTTACAAACCATCTGCCGGGATGCTAATGAGCTATAGCACTAATGTAAGTCTTGTGATCTTCTCCATAGGCAGTGCCTCCTGGCTCTATCAATGTGGTTTACTACAGTTTTTGGAAGCCTAAGGGAGCACATGTAGTTAGCACGAAGAGGGACAGTACTGCATTGACCATTGTCAGCCATCCTCCATAGGATAGAAAGACCGCACTAACTGAAGAAAGTCTCCTTTCAGTGCGATCCAAGAGAGGAGCATAGTCTTTAACCTTTGGTATTGCTAGACCTAACGGCAATCTGAGATAAGTGAAAGGCATAGATCATATAGTACACCTAAATGTCCTTGCTAAATGATGCAAGTGATCACTGTTAACATTGACTGGGTACATGAAAGTCTTGTTGTAATTCACTTTGAGACTTGTGAATTCTGCGAAAGTGTTTATGAAAGCCTTGAACATAGAAAAATTATATAGCATCAAGTGGCAGAATTATGAGAGTATCAACTGTATATTGAATAATGGGGTAGTTTGGCATGTTCAAGATCGTAATAGGGTATTTTAACACACCTACTTGTGTTGCCATGTTGATCACTGCCTGAAGAAGGTTTGCCCCTAAAACAAAGAGAAGTGGTGACAAGGGGTCTCCTCGATGGACCCCCTTGTGCATTTGAATTGCTTTCCTGGGATTCCATTGAGAAGTATTGAGGAGTTCCCTGAAGAGAGAATCATTTGTATCCTTTGAATCCAAGTCCAGGGAAAGCCTTTATGATGTAGAATCGCCTGTTCTCCTCTGTTCTAACTCCGATTGAATCTATTCATTCACCTACATTCATATAAAATCTTAAACCACAATATTATGCCATTTTTGTATTTTATTTATATTTATTTGAATTTGGCTATTTTCTGTTTAGATAATGAAGAGTTGGAGGAGTAGAAAATCAATGATCCATATCACCACTATCACAACCAAGGCAAGTTATATCTTTGACCATATTTATCCTATAAATTCTACATGCATAATTTATTCAACATAATTTAAATCCATGTTTTAATTGTGTAGTTAATTCCTAATTGTTATGGCCATTTTTTATATTTGAAATTCATGTGCCATTGTCAACTTAGGTAAAATCTCGTTAGTTGATACTCTAATATAATATTAACTAGTGCTCTTCATGAAAAAATGGCTTAGTAGTTTTTAGATGCAAATTTAAGCTTTTGTGGGGAATTTTATGAAGTCAAAGGAATTTCTTTAACTTAAAAACTTACTCTTAGCAAGGTTATTGCAGAGGAGATTTTGAAATGTCGAATTAAATAAAAATGGAGTTTGGTGGAACTTGGGCAAGTGGTTTGAGTCTTGTAAGTCTCATCAAGTCAATTAACGACCAGTCTAAGAGTTGCTGATTGTAAAACCTTTCTGTAATACCACAAGTCTGGTATAGGATGGACCTAGATTGTGCAATGTTCCTTCGTTAATTGTGTCATTTGATTGTATGTCGGTATCGAGTAGACAATAATTCCCACATGGCCCAAGAAGGGGCTTCTGACTGGGTGATGTAACCCTTTCGGTGGTGGAAATGAACATAACTACTTTAGAATGGTGAATTTTAAAGGACTTGTGATAATCACTTAGTCGCAAGCCTAAGGAAGCATGTTATGACCAACATGATAGCACTACTACAGAAAATGACATCACAGACGGTTCAAAATCGTCATCACAGATGATTTTTTTGAATCGTTTGTAACCTTGTGTTAGTGATAATCGTTGCACATTATAGACGGTTTCTGAACCATCTATGAAATGCACATTAGAGATGTTTCTATTATAGAACCTTCTTGTCGATGTTTCGAATATCGGCAAGTGAATTTTTTGTCAAGGGGTCGCGCGTTCCCTCTCCTTAAATGGTCAGACTCAGGGAGCCCAAGGAGTATACTGGTTCGGGCCGAATGTCCTTACTCCAGTTCGTGTGGTGGATCTGTATTGCTCTGGGTGCAGATGACTGCACGGCGTTACAAGCGAGGGCTAAGGACTGGCCTTGAGCGCCTCGTATGAGTTGGAGAAGTAAGAATAGTTCACTTGTAAAAAACCCGTCCCCTTCCCTGAGGGTCCTGCCTCCCTTTATATAGACGGAGGGGCAGGTTACATAGAAATTTGGAAAAGAAAGGATGGGGTGTCCTACGCCTAGGAGTCCTGGTCTTCAGTCTTGACCGGTGTCTGCTCACCCCATGTCGGGTTGGTAGATACATCGAGTGGCATGGGTTTCTGTTTCGTCGAGAAGTGGCGCACCTACCCTCTCTAGCGTTTGTCAGTCTTGACGCCAGCGCTAGCTCTGGTGTTGCCTCGGGAGGGAGCGTATCCTCCCACTGTGCATGATTGGATGACAAGACTGCTGCTTGACTTCGGCAGCCTCCTCGCCACCTTGGGAAGAAGCCACCTGCCCTTCGCACGGTCATTCTAAGCCGTCGTGTCCGTGGGGCAGGTGGCCATCGACCGATGATGGTCTGGCATTCACCCTTGGCGGAGATCGCCTTGGCTTGGTCGGAGCTTGTGGGGCGCCCGACCCATGGCGGGGGTCGGACCGCCCTCCTGGTCGGTTAGGTCGGGGACGAGTGTCCTTCGTGGCCCAGCAGGACCTTCGGCCGGAGTTGGGCTTGGGGCAGCCCATTCATCATCTTGGGCCACTGGGGGTATCCATAGTATGAGTATTCATCACTTCTATAATATACAATTATCACAAATGGTTCTCGGCAAGAACCATCTGTGATCACATTGGTTTAGCACTACAAAACATATGGTCCATCCTCCAAATTTTCAAATTTGCCATGACTTGGATACTCCAAATTTTGGCAATGTCTCCAAATTTGCCATGACTTGGATGCTTCAAAATTTAAAGACTTCTCCATGACTTGGATGCTCCAAAATTTTGTGACTTAGCCAAAATTTGCCATGACTTGGATACTCCAAAATTTGGTGACTTAGTCAAAATTTGCCATGACTTGGATACTCCAAATTTATTATGACTTGGATGCTCCAAATTTTGGCTAAATCATGGTAAATTTACCATGACTTGGATACTCCAAATTTGCCTGCAAATTCCATAAGCATGTATCAACCCCCAACCTTCTTCCAACCCAAAAGCAAACACAAAACCCTATAGCCCAAATCGCTTACCTTGACAAGTCACCGACTATTGCGGCCCTCTCGTCCTCCCTACTGGCGTCACCATATTCGATGCCATCACCCCTATCTCGCCCTCCATGCCTCCCTAGGTGGTCCTCCTCCTGGTCAACCTCCTCCACTTCCACCACCTCCTCCTCCTCCTCAGACCCATTCATGGCGTGCTAATTGTCCTCCGACCACCCCGCCATGGCACTAGCTCACAGCCACCACCTATAGGAACCACTAGAACCGATGTAACCCTAGGTCATGGCCAGGGGATAGTGCGGAGGGGCAAGTATATTACCTCAGAATAAGAGCAACTAGAGGGTAGTGTTTGGGTATAGAGCAAGCAAACCCTTGAAGCACTACTTTAGGTGCAGGTTGAGAGAGAGAGATTGAAGGGCACAGGGAATGGATGTAGGCAGCGGCGAGGTTGAGTCCAATGCGCAAACACCTCTATCTATTTTATATATTTGGTAGGAAGTATTATAGATGGTTTTAGCAAAAAAATCGTTCATGATGTGTATTTACAGATGGTTTTTGGCTAAAACCATTTGCAATGTACAGTCATCACAGATGGTTCTTCAAAAATTGTCTCTGATTATATTTAACACAGATCGTTTTTTAAAATCGTCTGTGATTAGGAGTCTAATATAGTTCTTTTTGTAGTAGTGTAGTTAATTATCTCTTAAGTTAGAACTGATCGTGATGGATACCACTAGGTTATATATACCCTCGGGCTGAACTCTGCTTGTTGTTTTAGAGGCAAAAAACCACCACCACCCCAAAAACACAACATACTCTGGTTGAAACCAATACGTGGGTGAGAAATTATAAAATCCTTGAAGATAGGTGTTAAGAGGGTATAGTTGAAATACTAGCTTCCGGAGATTTTCTCTTAATTTTCCCTCATTTATGGTTTTCTTTAAAAGGTGAGCATTCCTTCAAATCCCTTTAATTTTGCACTAGGTAATTTGATATGTCATAAAAAGAGTTTAGGTTACACTTGAATTGTGTGTGAAAAATCAAATTTCACACCCTTTATTTGACAAATACACATGTATTTATCTGCTTGTCATTGTTTCGTATAACCGGCAAGTAAATTTGTAAGTATAGGGGCCGCGCGTTCCCTCTCCTTGAATGGTTAGACTAAAGGAGTCCAAGATGTATACTGGTTCGGGCCGAATATCCCTACGTCCAGTTCGTGGTGGTGGTTTTGTATTGCTTGAGGCGCAGTAGAGTACACAGGATTATAAGCGGGGGCTAAGGACAGGCCCCTAGCGCTCGTCCAAGTAAGATGAGGGAGTGCTATGTGTCGAGTTGAATCGAATCGAATCGAATGCCCTTCCCTGAGGGCCCTGCCTCCCTTTATATAGGCGGAGGGGGCAGGTTACATGGGAGTTTAGAGAAAAAAGGTAGGGGTATGCTACACCCGGGAGTCCCGGTCTTCGGTCTTGGTGACTAGCGACTGACGGGTCCCTGCTCATCCCATGTCTGGGTTGGTAGACACAGCGAGCGTCGTTCCATCGGGAAGGGGCGCACCTACCCTCTGTGCGCCTGTCAGATGCTGACGTCATCTGTGCTGCGCTCTGGTGTCGCCTTAGGAGGGAGCGCGTCTCTCCACTATGCCTGACGGGGCGAAGGGACGGGCGCTTGACTTAGGCGGCCTCCTGGCCACCTTGGGAAGGAGCCACCTGCCCCAGCATGGCCGTCGTGTCCATGGGGCAGGCGACCAGCTCGAAGTCGACCGGTGACGTGGCGGAGGTTGCTGAGTCGGAGCTCGTTGGGGCCCCGACCTGAGGCCAAGTCGGAGCCTGCGGGAGCGTTCGACCTGTGGCCAAGTCGGAGCCTGCGGGAGCGTCCGACCTGAGGCTAGGTCGGAACGCCCCTGGCGGGCCTGAACAAGGCCGAGGGTCCTTCGTGGCCCTGCGAGGCCTAGAGCTGGGCCCAAGACGGATCATTTGGTGTTCCAGTCAATATTCAGTGATAATCCCATCTGTGAGGGACGGAGACTTTGGTAATACCCTCTTCAGTACTCTGCATCGCTTAGTGTGGGGTACCCCTGGTATGAGTATTCGTCACTGCTTTTTAGTACGCTCGTGTTAATCTAGAATTATTGTTGTTGTAATATGATGAATGTTAGAGTTTAGGTTGCGTAATCTACGTCTCCTGTTCAAAGGTGCTTGTTTATAAATATGATAAAATGGCATATTTATAAAAAAACACTCTTAAATTGTTCACATTTTTTGGATATTTCGAGGATATATGGTTTAGGCAAGTTCCTAATTAAGCTGTTGTACAACTGCAGAAAAAATTAATTTTAGAAGTATCTCCCTGGTGTTCTCTGGATACACACCCTCTTAACTTGTTGTTGAGACATGTATTTATAGAACAGCAGGACACGAGTTGTCAACATACATTTATGAGGTAAAGAAGCTACTATGTCCCATGAAAATGGAAATAGAAATGATATATGCATGTCTGAATGATTGTATCTTGTACCATAACACGCATAAGGAATTGCACATTTATTCAGTTTGTAGTGTACCCCAGTACAAACAAAAAGAGAAGCATAATGATAAGAAGCGTAAGAGCCGAGGCAACGATAGTGAAGAAATCAACAAAAGGGCACCGACCAAGCTATTGTGATACTTACCAATCATTCCCCATTTGAAGCAGTTGTTTACAAATCCCAAAGAGGCAAAATTGTTACGTTGGTATTATGAATCTCGAAATAAAGATGACAAGCTAAGACACCCCGCTAATTCGGCTCAATGGAGAAACATTGATTGGAAACATGAGGAATTTGGTGCCGAGATAAGGAACATAATATTTAGATTGAGTACCGATGGAATAAATCCATTTGGCAATATGAGCAGTAGTCATAGCAATTGTCTAGTTCTGTTGTGCATCTACGATCTCTCACCTTGGTTGTGCATGAAGCAGAAGTATATCATGATGTCGTTACTAATCTTAGGATCCAAATAGCCGAGAAATGATATTGATGTGTACCTAGCACCACTGATTGAGGATTTGGTAAAATTAATGAATAAAGAGGTCACGGTGTGGGATGCATACAAAAGAGAGAATTTCACCCTACAGGCTATGATATTTTGCACCATAAATGACCTCTCAGCCCTTGAAAATTTGGTAGGCTACAGTACAAAGGGAGTCAAAGTGTGTCCTACTTGTGAAAAGGAGTCTAAGAGCTTGTGGCTACTGAATTGCAAGAAAATTGTGTACATGGGTCACAGTATATTTCTACCTCGAAGTCATTGATACCATAAAATGAATCACAAATTTAATGTAAGAGGGAAGTTCATTCGGCCCCATAGCCTATGAGTGGAAGGCAAGTATATTCATGTGTGGAGGATATCGATGTTCAATATAGAAAGAGCGTAAATCTGTTCATCCTAGGATTAATTGGAAGAAGAGGTCGATATTTTGGGACTTACCATACTAGGAGTTAGATGTCCATTATTGTATTGATGTTATACACATTAAGAAGAATCTTTGTGAGAATGTGATTGGCATCCTACTGAATATACTTGGGAAGACTAAGGATGATGTGAATGCTCGTTGTGATATAGCCTATGAGGATGAAAAAGGTCCATACATCCCCGTTGTATGCTACACCTTATCCAAGAAGGAGAAAGAAGGCATCTGCAAGTGTCTCCAAGGTATTAAAATTCTATCGGGCTACTCCGCAAATATTAAGAAGTTTGTGTCTATGGATGATTTGAAGTTGCTTGGTATGAAATCCCACGACTGTCATGTCTTGATGACCCAAATGCTCCCTGTTGCAATCAAAAATATTTTGCTAGAGGATATCAGGTTGGCAATTATGAAGCTATGTTATTTCTTCAATGCGATTTCTTGCAAGGTTATTGATCTCGATGTACTAGACAACTTGTAGAGTGAGGTGATGCAAACTCTATATCAGCTTGAGATGCATTTATCCATATTCTTTGATGTCATGGTCCCCCTTGTTGTTCATCTTGTTAGAGAGATTAAGATGCGTGGATCTGCATTCCTACATTACATGTATTCGTTCAAGAGGTACATGGGTATATTAAAGTCATACTGAGGAATTGGTTGATCCAACGGCTCTCGTCGAACCACGTGGCATCTAGCTAGTATCATCTCATTTCCTTGTCTTCTTGGCTTGCACGAACTCTGTCTTCGATCATCTTCCGGTGATCCCCGATCGTCTGAACCTCCAACGTACCTCGCCTAGTCCCAATCATCCTCCATCTCGCCATGATCGAGCACGGTCGTCCTGCAACCATTAAAGATAAGGAAAACCCATCACATAGCAATGTCCAAAAGGATATGCAATAATCATCAAAAAATCATTAATCAAATCAATCACACTCAGAAGGTCTGGTACTACCGCACCCAGGCTGGTAGTACTAGAAAAGACAAACAAATCTCAAATTGCTTCAAATTAAAAATCTAATTCAAATCAAACTCAATTCTAAAGTAAATCATACTCAAATTTAGTCAAATACTCATCACACACAGGTATAGACCTCCACATGGTCTTTCAAAAACAAAGTCTATACTTTTAACTCAATCGAGAAGAGACCGATGGCCTACGTGATCAACCCCGTTTTGTAGAAGTAATTACATTCCTCTAACCTAACACTTTTTGTATTTAACTACGTTCATTTTTTTTACATCAATGGCATCTCTCCAATGTATGTAGGTTTTTTTTGTCTTATGTTGCTGAAGGAGGGTGATATAATGGCAAACGAGACAACCAGCTGGAGATAAAGCGCTTCAAAGTACATGTGGCTAACATAGGATTTTTCCTGACTTCTATTATTCGTCTTTTAATTTGATTTTCTTTATTCATAGTGTCATCAACAGAGGTGCGATGATTTTTGTGGCTTCTACGTCATGCATCACATGTTGATCTTGGTTGGTGGCACACACCTTTTTGCTAAGGTATATATGTACATGCATAATACACTCAACCTTTTACATACAAATTTTAAAATATAAATTAGTACACTCATTTCTATTTTGCAGAAGATCGATATCCCCCTCAAGAGTTTACAAAACAAATATCTCAACAAATTACGAGACCACATATGTTAGTGTACTGAACAGAAGTTCTAGCAGAGGACGGTAGGTTTAGAGACCCAACAGGCTCCCAAAACTGTTAAGTATATTTGTGTTCTATATTGTGAATGAATGTGATATGTGTTTTGTAAAGTGTTTGTGTTCTATATATATTGTGAATGTGATATGCATACTATGTGTAATTGTTAGACAATATCTCCACAGTTGTACTATTCCTTATATAAACTTAGCTTTGATTAGGATTGGTTCTATACCATACTTAGAGATCACTTTGTCTATACTTAGCGATTCATTGTTTGTAGATAGTCTCGAACCGTGTACTATATATTTGTACCTTCCTATGAATGAGATCAGTTCAGTTCTCTCCAAATCCCTCTTCTAACATGGTATCGAGCGCCTAGGTCTTCCTTGGCGCACCTTGGCCCTATCGGCCCGTCAGCCTCCCTTCTCCCAACCAGCGCCTGCCTTCTGTTTTCCTTCTTGCCGCCTCTGTTTCCCCTCCTCCCAGTCCGGCACCATCTCCCCACCTCTTATGGCAGATCCCGCCGCCACTGCTTCCAGCGCTGCTGCCGTTGCTTCCGCCATCGCTGCTGCTGCCGACGGTGCCCCTCCTCACCATGGCGCCGTCCTCCCCTACAACCCCTACAATCCAGCCGCCACCCTCCCCACCATTAACGTGCGCACGCACATCCCCTTCTCTCTGGAACTTGATCCACCCAACTACACTCGCTGGCGCGAGTTTTTCGAGCTTCTCATGGGCAAGTTTGGCGCTGCTCACCATCTCACCCAGGATGCTCCCGTTCCTCCCACCGCCGCCTGGATCACCACTGACATGGCAGTGAAGTCCCTCCTCTACGCCTCCCTTTCCGAGGAGATTCTCGGCATCGTCCTCCACCATGGGGCCTCGGTGCGCACCATCTGGACAAGCTTGGAGGACCTCTTCTGCAGCAACAGGACTTCGCGTGCCCTCTCCCTCGAAGCCGAATTTCGCAATTTGGCTCAAGGAGACCTCTCCATCCTCGCCTACTCCCAACGGCTCAAGTCGTATACCGACGCCCTCGCCGACATCGGTCAACCGGTTCGTGATGATACTCTTGTCCTCACTCTCCTCCGTGGCTTGACCGACAACTTCAGACATATCGCCACCATCATCAAGATGAAGGATCCCCTCCCATCATTCTTGACGGCTCGTTCGATGCTGCTTCTTGAGGAGGCCGACCTCAAGATCAAGCCCGGCAAATCCGAGGGTGCTACTGTCTTCTTCTCCAACAGCACCAAGTCGTCGACCTCATCCATGCGCAGCAACATTGGCACCGATGCTTCCAGCGGCACCTCCAACCATCGCTACAAAAGCAAGGGCAGGGGCAAAGGCTGCTACAATGCCAGCCCACGCCCTCCTGCTCCCCTCCTAGGCGCTGGGCATATGAATTTCAATCCCTACACTGGTACGTTTCAAATGTGGCCAGTTCTCTCCTCTGGACCTGGTATTCTTGGACCATGCCCACAGCAGCAGCAGCCAGTTCCTCGGGTGCCACCTCCGTCGCCATCAGTACCCTTCGCCTACTATGCTGCACCGACCACTACTCCAACTGCTGCACCGTCTTGGGATCAAGCCTCCCTTATCCAGGCGATGAACGCTATGACCATGCAGCAACCAGATCCTTCCACTTGGTACATGGACTCTGGTGCCTCCTCTCATCTCACCACCGACCTGGGTAAACTCTCTGTCCGTCATACCACACCCCATCCTTCTACTAGCATTATCGTCGGTAGTGGTTCATCTCTTCCTGTTACCACCACCGGCGACACCACTCTTCCCACCTCCACCCGACCCTTAGCTCTCTCCAATATTCTTGTTTCTCCCAACATCATTGCTAATCTCATATCTGTTCGTCAATTTACAAAAGATAACCTTTGCTCCATTGAATTTGATCCTCTTGGCTTTTCTGTGAAGGATCTGCGAACTCGAGCCGTGATTCACAGGTGCAATAGTTCGGGTGATCTCTACCCGTTCCGTCCAGCACATCCTGTCCAACACCATGCGCTCATTGCTCCTTCCACCACTGGAGTCACTTGGCATCGATGTTTGGGGCACCCCGGTGACCAAGTTCTCTCCCACCTACAAGCCACAGCTGCCATTCCTCTTGTATCCAATAAATATGTACCCCACATGTGTCATGCCTGTCAACTAGGCAAACATACTCGTCTTCCTTTTTCTACATCTAGGTCTCAAACCAGTCAACCTTTTGAACTTGTTCATTGTGATCTGTGGACATCTCCAATTCCTAGTATATCTGGTTTTAAGTACTACCTTGTATGCCTCTATGATTTTACTCATTATCTCTGGACTTTCCCTCTTAAACTGAAGTCTGACACTTTTACCACTCTTCGCCACTTTCACACATACGTTGCCACTCAATTTTCCTTCAAAATCCAAAGCTTTCAATGTGACAATGGAACCGAATTCCTTAACAATACTACTCATGACTTCTTCCAGCAAACCGGCATTCACCTTCGCCTTTCTTGTCCACACACCTCTCCTCAAAATGGGAAAGCCGAACGCATCATCCGCTCCACTAATAATATCATTCGCACTCTCCTTTTTCAAGCATCCATGCCACCATCTTATTGGGTCGAAGCTCTCCATACTGTCACATATCTTCTAAATCGCCTACCCACCAAACCCCTCAACAACCTTACCCCATACCAAGCTCTTTTTCACTCTCCTCCATCCTACGCCAATCTTCGGGTTTTTGGTTATCGTTGCTACCCTAACCTTTCCGCCACCATGCCACACAAACTCCCTCCTTGCTCCTCCGAGTGCATTTTTCTTGGTTATCCTGACAATC
Source organism: Guadua angustifolia (assembly GCA_036346375.1). NCBI lineage: Eukaryota > Viridiplantae > Streptophyta > Magnoliopsida > Poales > Poaceae > Guadua > Guadua angustifolia. Next base: position 38,164,864 of record CM070502.1, read on the forward strand.
ACAAAGGTTTTCGCTGCTTGGACTTAACCACCCATCGTATCATTCACTCACGGCATGTTGTCTTCGACGAACTCACATTTCCTTTTGCTCGAGGCTCCAATCCTCCTCCTGCCAGCTACTCCTTTTTGGATGCAGATGCAGATGATCACATCAATCGCTGCAGACCAACTCTGATCCTTGCTACTCTGCTTCACCTCCTCCGGATCTGACAAAAGACGTGGCTTCTACCACAACGGCCGATGCACTGCTGCCACGCCAACTGCTACAACTCTTCTAACAGTAATTTTTGCTATTTTGGGAGGATGTATAAAGAACAAACACTACATCACAATCAGTTCTAAACTAGAACCGATTGTAATGTGGTACACATTGGAATCGGTAGTGGCGGAGCCAGGATTTGCGTAAGCCTCGGGCCAAAAATAAGCAACTATTACTAATATCAAAGACTACGGATATTAAGGTATAACAAAAGTACATCACAAATACAGAATTAAAAATAAATTTGAATTCCATACTTAATATTTCAATAAAATAGATAAAATGTATCTATACAATATAGTGTAGTGGAGTGGTACAAAAGTTAATACCTAATTAACGAAGGTTTAGTGCATTTGAGACTATCATATTTTCATGAACAATAGAACAAGAATTCAAACCTATAAAAGATGAATTTGCACATGCAAATTAGGTACATAAAACTACGACGGTAACTATTAAGACAAACTGTATAAGAAGAATGTAACATAACACTAGCATGAAGACCATAAGGTAATTATTGCTTATGAGACCTCGTACTTTGAAAAATCATAATGAGATACCAAATTGTACAAAAAAATGCTAATGAAGGTGTGAAGTAGAATCTTGTAAACCTTTTCAATAAGAGTGTCCCTTTTGGTGATTTTGCGACATCTAAGAAGTTTGTCTTGGACAATGCCCATAACAGAACTATTTGATTGAGGGAAGATAATATATTTTGGCACCATCATCGACTCAAGAACTTCAGCTCTGGTCTCAAATGAGAAATGACTGAGGTACATGCATATTCATTTCATCCCCATCAAAATCTGCATTGTATGGTGAAGTGACGGACAAGTTTAAGCAGAAAGTTGAGTAGAGCATAATTTTAATGCGATGGCACATGATAGACATTTTGTAAAGACTGGGTTGCCAATTGAAAAGAACAAACTTTCCATCATTAAGGTGTCTTTCCACCTAAGAAAATCAAGTAAGAAATGAGTGAACCAAAACAAAAGGCAATGGTGTGATGTGATCATTAAAACAACAGCTACTACAACAAAGTTGGTACTAAACCTTGTAACCCAGCTCCAGATGCTGATCACTACTTTTCTTCACATAACAAAGATCAAGCCTCTGACCATCTTCTCTAATAATGTACTTTGCACCTGTCTTACCAGCGGGAGGGTGAGACCCATATTCTTCTAGTTCTTTCTACTTGAGATCATTCATCATTGAATTTAAACATAACCGATCAATAAAAGAACAGTGATTACATAACATGCAGTAATAACAGCGAACTGTTTTACCTCTCAACATTATATGGAGTGGCACTTTCTTGGTATGTCATATTCAAAGCAATACTCTTGGCACTTCCAATTCATCAATGTTAATATTGGGATCTACTGTGATGATAGTACGAGCTGAGAAATCGACACGCTATCTCATCAAGTTTCCTCTAATCCGGCCTTCTTTTGCTTTCAGCCTGTTGCAAATTGATTTAATAGGGATTTTAGAACGTTGTACGGCCCTCCAGAAATTGGGACAGGCCTCGAGCTGTATTTTTGTCTAAGTGCACTTCTCTGCTGGTTTTTGAGCTAGGCTTCGGGCCCGAGCCTCGGTGGCCCGAGATCCAGTTCCGCCCTTGCGAATCGGTTCTAGTTTGAAACTGATTGTGATGTGGTAGGATCGATTATAATGACAATTTATCACTATCTATCGAGTGAAAACCGATTGTGATAGCGTCTTTTCATCACTATTTAATAACTTTGTATCATCACTAAAATTAACTATGATGACAAAAAAGAATCGATTATGATGTATATTTTTATTGGAGTGGCATATTCTTACATCTAGCTTGTTGATAGAGTACTCATCGGCCAATTCAAAGCGGATGTTTGTAATCCTGCGTCTCGACCATGATGACAGTGTATCGATCGATTGTTTATCCTCTGTTTCGGCTACAAATACGAATATACGATCTCGTTTTGTTCACTAACAGATTAAGTACATGCCGGTTTGACCTACCGCGTAGCATCCAAATCGGTGATGCTGATGCCCGTTAACAAGCTAGCTAGATAGCGAACCAAGTATGAACTTGCTAACCAATCTAGCTAGAGCTAGGATAATGCAGAGCATGCAGTTAGCTAATCCTGGCCACCTGCTTAATTAGCAGCCAGTGCCATTCCGACACGTGCCTGGTCAATCAAATAGGAAGAAATTAATGAAGACTTGTTTTTTTGAGAAGAAGGAAGAAATGAAGACATGATCGCCATATATGAGCCTGCAGACGGGCACCAAGAAAGACCAGCTAATACTCCATTTTTTTCTGCAACCACAGCATATAACAGCAAGAGGGGGTAACCTTGAAATAGCATATCCTCACCGGGAGTACGGTAACCGGCCAGTTAACGGTGGGAGTTCTAACCTTTCTTAAAACCCATCAGTGGCGAAGCTAGAGAGAAATAGAGGGGGGTGCGAGCATAAAGAAGTGATGAAAAATATTTACCTAATGAAGAACGTTTGGATGGGAAAAAGAACATAAACATAGACAAAATACATAATTTGACTTCAGTCTTTAACATCTTCATTGAAATTTGAGGCGAGGGGTGCAGCATGTTGGGCTGAGGGGGGTGCATATAAGGCCAAGATATGAGGGTAATAACTAAATTTTTTTTTTTGAGGGGGGTGCATCTGCACCCACCTGCCACAACTAGCCCCTGAAACCCATTGAAGTTAAGGACGATCTATTTTTATCTTGCCCATAAAAATGGCCAACCGCTTTGCTTAACAAACAAGTGAGCTAGCTCCGATCCTTTTGACTACTAACACAAAAGCATGCACAGGTAGACCTAGCTAGCTATATGGCAACGGCCGGGACAGGTAAGGTTCGTTCTACCATGCATGCATGCATTACCTAAACGGCCTGGCCGCGATCATCTTTTTTCTTTTTCGAGTCTTGTTAACGCCGCTAGCTACTAATAGCTAGGTCTGCGAATCTGGACGTCGTATTCCATCCATCTTTAATCCTAGTGACGTGAGTACAAGCAGTGGCCCACCGATAAAGCCCATCGATCGGTGGTTAATCTGAAACTTACTTGTAACCACGTACTATACTAATTCCATTCAGTTTCTCGATCAGTTGGTCCTATGTCACTTTCACAAGCATTGCCAGAAGCAACAGAATCGTGGAAATCAGGTAGTAGAGCTTGGGAGATTTAACTAGTCACACCGCTTGCAACACGACAGTAGCATTTGCAAAATAGGTTCGGTTGGATATCGATCCTTAGCACGTCGGTGGGCCTGTTTGGAACTCAGGTTTTTACTGGAAAACAACTAACATTAATCCTCTACAATTCAGCTCCTCTGAGAACTATGCAATCGAAACAGAGGTTTAGGGTTTTTTTTAAAAAAAAATCTTGGGAAATGGGGGGCAGGATAACTGCCCACCAATTCATTATATTAGGAAGAAAGAAACAAGTTACAACAAGAGACTACAAGAAAGAATCCATTGATTTAGGACCTAACAGAGCACCATTGGTTAATTAGGACCAATTTGGAACCTAGGAAATTTGCAGAAATATAATCCCCATGACACTCTCGAAGATCCCATGTTCCAAATGGAGCTCAATGATGTACTTATAGGATTGCCACCGGAAGTCTAGAGCACAGTTACTAGAAACGTGATTCGTTCAAGTCACAATACGGAATTCGGGTTCGCAGTTTACCACTTTTGTTTCAATTGCTACTATGAATAGGAACCCTGAACTTTAAACCGGTTGGGATTCGATGAATCTGGTTTACGATTCGCGGGGATTTATGATTAATCTGGTAACTATGGTTCGAAGGATCCTCGAACAGATATGAAATAGAATGTACGATTTACATATGTGGCAGGATAATGCCTGGATAATAACTCGACGAGTCAATATCGCCAATCCACATCATGCTGGAATTAATATTTGTTGCTCACAGCAGGTGGAGCTGGAAAATATTTAAATCATACAAGGTAAAGTGGGTGCTGATGAGGCGTTGCATCACATGATTCACATCAAAGCAAAGTATATGTATGTACTCCTATGGGATCAACACATGTATAGTAAGTACCCTTTGCAGCTAGTACTTAAAACGAAACCCTGTTGAATCATGTGTGTAGATTAGTGCGTAAGCATTGCACTTGAAGCCAAATCTCCTAGTGGTGAGGTCTCGCTTATGCTTGGAGGAGGAAGCTTTGTCTCCCTGCGGTACTGAAGATTCTTCTTCTCTTTTAATGAATGGGTAGGACAAACCAAGGGTCAGCTGGTGATGTCAAACCGCCAACCACCGTTATTCTCCGCAATCGATCACAAATCTCACACGGTGGTCTGCCGTGTCATCGTCAAGAGCAGGATTTGAGTAATTTTCAGCCCTCATCTATTGTGTACTAATTCCTATAAGTTCAGTTGGATCGATCTCCCTGCATTATTCTTCTACTTTCGTTAGCTAGGCATAACTATTGGTATGGCACTCTATAAGCTAACAGTAATTAAGTCAGAGAGATCATGTGGCAACACGTAGCATGTTGGTTTCACATCATCATTACTTTTAGAAACATCAGTCTAGCCCTATGATTTGTACGCAAAAGATGTCGTATATATGATATCTATGAATGAAATAAAGTGTTGTCCGACGTTTTTCAGTTTAAATTAATTAGCAGTACACGTGGATAGCTTACTATTGGAGCAATTAAAACGTATAGACTCGTTTGAGATGAACTCATCAAAACTTACTATAATCAAACCGACGCTAAATTATTTATACAGGATCGTCTCTTAAGTGGTCACCGTTCGATCGAGCTTTCGAACTTTACGTGTTCAAAGGGGTACCGCACGATTGTCATGCAAAACCAGACGGCCGATTGGTACAACTAAAAGAAGGCGCCGTGTATCTGGTAGCACACGTCGTGTACATAGCTTTATTTAATCGCCGGTTTATTATATTATTAGCCAGATGCTGCCGTCCCTCCGGCTGTCAGCACCGCCACTAGCTAGCTAGCTGCACTGCGATTTGATACCCGAATATAAGCTAAACGTAGGCACTACTCTCTAGCTGGCGCCTTCTTCTGATCGATGTATCGATATGCTATGTCAGCATTGGGGGCTGTGGAGACATCACAAGTCCTGTCTGTGTTAGCCACACGCCGGCAGGCAGCCAGGCAAGATGAGATAACATAGGAGTGCCGACTCCGTTAAATTGGAACTAGCTAGCTAGGGACCTAGCTAGGATTCATTCCTTACTGTCTCAGGACAAGTACAATAATAAAGACAGCTATTTACTTTATTTTCTATCTATATTATCTAAAATAAGCACTAAAACTACTTGTCTGATAGATATCTTTAAAAGTTGGCCCTAGATGTCATGTATTAATTATCTCTTCTCTCACATAATTAATCTACCTATACTCCCGCATAATCTTATTACTAAATAAGAGCCAAGCTCTTTTTCTCTCCTCTTTTCTCACTCTTCCACATAAGACAAAATTGATGTAGACATAATAAAAGTAAACTGAGGTAGCCTTATTATATATGCCCTAACGCAGTGGAAGGCACGTCATGTATAATCAGCAGGCGCACTATTAGCAGTATTGATGGTTTTATTTCTACATGCTTGTTTGACAAGATACGTCGAGGAGCTAATTAAGCTATTAGCCAGTTAAAAGTGCGGGGTGCTTTGATTTCCCCGTGAATTGGTCTAGGAAGGATACGTTTTTCTTCAACCATGCATGCACATTGATCGAGCTGTGCTATACTGCTATGTATCTTTTTATCTTGTCAAGATAAAAGAGGGGTACAGATGCTTCTTGTCGGATGCGTGCAGATGTCCAGAATTCCAGATCATGTTTACCTTTTGTTGGTAGACTGTAGATATTGCGTTTACCTGTGCGCTTCTAAAAGGGGTCGTAGAGGGAGACCATATCAAAACAACTCTTCAAAAGGGATTTGATCAACCTGGTGGCAAGAATGGTCCGTTTGGAACAGAGTTTTCTTGCAACCATACGAGAATTAAACTATTTTCTATAAATGTATTTCGAACGAGTCTCGGTACACTCGTGTACATGAACTGCCCACAATGTGAGGAGGAAATGGATGCCGACATGAATGGGCGCTAGCTTGCTACTTGCTGAAGTGACCATAAAAATAAATCCAGCATGTTAAACTGTTATCGTTGAGTTTATTTTCCCTAGCCTTTTATTTTTCGGCTTCGATGAGCTTAATGAATGCTAACAAAAAGCCCTCTATCAAGTGATTTTAGCTTAAGCATGTAAATGCCCTCTATCAAGAGAATAGCAGGGGCAAAATGGTCCGCAAAACACACAAATGCAGAGAAGATGACCAAAATGGCAGATTATAAATCAATTGGATACAACGGTGGCAAATAATTAAGCGACAGCGAATTGAGGGGCAGGAGAAAATTGGCTATCTAATTGAGGGGCAGGGAATTCAAAGCCCCTCTAAGATCTGAAACTTGTAAGCTAAAATAAAGTGAATTAAGTTTATATTTTTAGTCTAAAATGTAAACAAGATGACCCATCTAAACACTCTTAATATACCAACAAATTCTAGTTCAAAGGATCTGGTGAAGCTAGGAATCACGGATCTGGTTGACACAGGCAGTAGCTTAATTTACATCATACCCTTGGCTTGTCACCGTTGTTTGTATCGTATCTCTGTTGCACGCTATAAAGGGAGGAAAGGTAGGTTGTTGGGATAAATATTATATTCTTTTAATAGTTAAATCATTTGTTATGGAACGTTTTTATTTTTTATTAGAGATTTTTAGCAGTGGAAAAGGGATTTAAGGAGAAAGCAGTGGAGGATGAGTGAGTGATGCAGCATTAGCATTTCGAGATGCAGCGATGGCATGCAAGCATTTCACTTTCTTCTGCCTTAAAGTGGGCTCTAGAAGGCCATTACGAAGTGCAGCAAGAAATAAGAAGAATAGCTGTAGGCCCAGCAGATCAACTTTTCAGACTTAGCCCAAACTTTTACAACCTTAGGTCAATAATGCATTTCATTTTAGACATTGATACAATCTTTAAAATATAATTTTAATCACTAATTTTATTATAATATATCTACAAAATCTAATAAAATTATAATATTGTGAAAGTACTTTTCGTAACAAATCTACACATGTGATTTTCATATATTGAATTTAAATATTTAAAATGATATTGATAATCAAAGCTTTGAAAGTTTGAGTATGTTTATATCTAAAACAATATGTATTTATGACCCGGAAGCACTATTTCTTTCTTTCGACGAACATGAAACCACGTGTATGCTTGTGTTTAAGTGTAGAACTAGGCTACGGAGTACCGACTGTGTGAATGAATGAACCTGGAAGCATCGGACGGTTAACACACAGATCTGAACAAGCCAGGAATCAAGCGGTCAAATTCACGGAAATGCCGTAGTAATACCTGATAAAAAGCTTTATCAAGCAATGGGATAAGCGGAAAACTTTGTTTGAGTTTTCTAGAAGAAGAATAGAAAAGAAAAAAAAGAAGAACATAAAACCTGGCATTATTAATAGGGGTAGGCATTCGGTTTTTTCGGTTTAATCGGTTCGGTTTTTTCGGTTTTAAAATAATTCGGTTTTTGAAAACTAGAAACCGAATTTCTCGGCAAAAAATAAAAAACCGAACCGAATTAACCGAAATATTTCGGTTCGGTTAATTCGGTTTTTCGGTTAACCGAAATATGAATAGCACTAGGTAGATTAGATTTAGTCCTTCTCATATTGCAACACAAAGTATGGATAAACCAACACAATATTCATATGTCATTACAATATAAGCATAATAAAACATATGAATATACTAAACATATGCATAAATGTATTATAACATGAGAATTATTTAGTGACTTTAGGAAGAATATTATAAAAGTAGTATTGTATATGCGCTATTCGGTTATTTCGGTTTTTGAAAGCGAAAAACCGAACCGAAAACCGAAAACCGAATTATATCAAAACAAAAACCGAACCGAAAACCGAAAACCGAATAAACCGAAATAATCGATTAATTCGGTTCGGTTCAGTTCGGTAATTCGGTTTCGGTTTAAAAATGCCCACCCCTAATTATTAAACAGGGATAGGAGGGACCACGCGTGACCACAGCATGATCTTAGTTTTTTATAGAACGTTTTATAAGATTACAAGGCATATATACACACTTAACACACACGCTATGTACATATAGTGTGCTTGTATGATGGTGTGTATATACGTGTTTTCCTTGTAATCATGAAAAAAAAAAGAGAGAAAAATATCCCTCGTGGGGAGCGGGTAGAGCGTGACACCTTCTCTTCTTGTCGTTTGCTTCGAGAGGAGGCAATTCTTGACTAAGGTCCCAACCAAAAATGTGATTTACTAGGCTACAAGATGGGCCTAAATGGGGAAGATGGTCAGCCTCGACAATAATGACATTTAATGAGCCAACTCGTGGGCCGAGCCAAGCGAGGCAACACTGCCCCACGCCAACTATGCCCCGTTGGATGACACGACGGCCCGTCACGCCCCATCCATCGCAGCCGTCGGATCCGGTTCAGCTCCACTAAACCCTAGCCCGTTGCGGCACCTATATGACCCAAACCCCAAAGCGAGCCAGACAGAGCAAGAGGCGGCGCAGCCACACAGGAGCAGCAGCAGCAGCAGCCGTAGGGGAAGGAAGCTGCAGCCGCCGCCATGGGTAAGCCTCCTCGGACCTTGACCGGCGTCTCCTCCGCCAACGCTGCTTCTTCTCTTCGCGGTCCGTTGCTAATGCTGTGTGCTGTGGTTCGATGCGTTCCGCAGGTATCTCGCGTGACTCGATGCACAAGCGCCGCGCCACCGGTGGCAAGCAAAAGGCGTGGCGCAAGAAGCGAAAGTGAGTGGCCAACCGCCAGATCTCTCCCTCCCTAGATTCGCGTGATGGATGGTTGGTTTCTTCGTAGATTATTTAAGCGTCTTGGATCTTGCTATTGTTTGTATAGATTTGAACGATACGTGGTTGATATGTCATTAGGCTGAGATTAGACCGCATCGCATAATTGTTCTCACTGTAGTTTGTGAGCTTATCGGATTGAGCAGTGACAAATGATCATTTTGTGATTTTGCTGGTTAAAGGGTATTGCGTGAATTATGGAATGAATATAAACTTATTTATTTTTTTCGGTGGTTCTGTTTAAAATGACCACTTAGATTTATGCTAGAATTCTACAGAAGTGATGTAATTATGGTAGTCACCTGGTTTGCATTATGTTTAGATGTTAAGACTTGAAGAGTTTATAGCCTTTTTCTCGCCTGGTTTCCCTGTCTCGAGTGTAGTTGTCCTTTCGGTGCTTATGTTTTATTGTGCGCAGCTGTTGTTTAAGAAGTTTATTTCTGGAAGCCTTTTTTAACTACTGATGTGAGGTAATCTGTTGTAGCGACTATTTTATTTTCTTTGGCAAACACGGTGAAATATGGTCTTCCTATAATAGTTCCACAATTGCATTTATGTTGCGTACTAGTGCATCTATCATATAATGACTTCGTTTGATTATTTTTTTGCACTGTTTTCCGGAACTTGGTTCACCATAATTGTTTGAACTTGATTCGGACTGTTTGATGTAAAGGATGCGTGCTAAAAACCAAGTTGTTCTGTAGATATTAGCTTTGACTTTTGTTAGTTTTAAAGTCTTCTAATTTGTCATGTGAAGGTATGAGCTCGGTCGCCAGCCAGCCAACACCAAGCTCTCAAGCAACAAGACAGTGAGGAGGGTACGTGTCCGTGGAGGTAATGTGAAGTGGAGGGCCCTCCGTTTGGATACTGGCAACTATGCATGGGGAAGCGAGGCTGTGACCCGCAAGACCCGTATTCTTGATGTTGTCTACAATGCATCCAACAATGAGCTTGTGAGGACTCAGACCCTTGTGAAGAGCGCCATTGTGCAAGTTGATGCTGCCCCCTTCAAGCAGTGGTACCTCACTCACTATGGAGTGGATATTGGTAGGAAGAAGAAGGCTCCTGTTGCCAAGAAGGATGCTGCTGAGGTAGTTTTCTTTCTGATGTGTATTATTGAGTATTATCGTTAAAATAGGTTTGCTACACTTGGATCTATATTAGTTGCTTCATCATTTTTGCTGAACAGTATTTTTTTTCTTGTATATCATGCGTTCTAATTTCGGAGTTTGTAAATTCAAATTAAAGAACTGTGATGTCCCTGAGTGCATCCACTATTGCATTTCCCTTATGTTTTATAAGGTTTCTAATTGAGATAACTATTTCTTTGGCTGCATTATAGTATGTGTTTTTTTTTATTTTGTATGGCCAGGCTGCTGGTTTGTTGAGGTACATGTATATAACTAAGGATGTATCTGTTCTCTGTAGTTGCCTGTATCTGTTCTCTGTAGTTGCCTTTTGTCCCTTCTTGAGTATTTTGTGAGCAACTTACTCAGTTACTTGCATTTGGTAAAATATGTTGGTCATTAACTCATTATCTGATTTTGTTTTAGGTGTCTAAATAAAGGCCATTAAGGCCTTGTAAACAGCCGTTTTATCGGGATGTGTTGCAAGATTGCCATATGACATGGGACATTATGATATGAATGAGATGAATGCTAGCTTTGCTTTTCATTGCTACTAGAGATGTTCATTAATTCAATTATGGTCCTATAATTACATTCACATCATGTCACCTTGTTTCTTCATGTCACTGCTGTAGACAATTGAAGATAACTTGGTAGTTCTATTTTGTATGCATGAAGGAAGATGAATTAGATGTTTATTTTGTTACTACAAGCACATGTATATATTTCGCTGAATTTTAAATAGTAAAACAGTTTACAAGGCTGCTTACCGTATAAACACTAAAAGGTGGGTAAATGTTTGTTAATGTTTATCATTATTTAGAACATTGAGTACATTTTCCCCAATTTTAAATGGTTGGGCTTCAATGTTTCATTTTGCATTTGAGTTTTGCTAAAAGTACAAAATTTCTTGTGTTTTCTTTTACCATGTTGAAATGTCTTGCTCTATATGCATGTTTCTGTGTGACCTCTTGCATGAGGTTACTTGGTTTGTTAACTCATGATAAGGGAATTAGTGGCACCTTTTTTACTTTCACAGTTTGGTGAATTGTGGGAACAAATGTTCTGGTCGATAGAACAAAATGGCTCTGTTTTTAGAGAACATATCCGGTGCAATCACATGTTTCGTGCAACCCAACTAGAAAAAGTTTCAAAAAATTCTGAAAAAAATCATGGATGTACATCTCAGCTTACCCCATCTACATATAAAATTTCATGATCAAATTCATCCTGTGCTAGAAGTTACAAAAAAAACAAACTTGATCATGAAATTTTATATGTAGATAGGGTAAGCTGAGATGTACATCCATGATTTTTTTCAGAATTTTTTGAAACTTTTTCTAGTTGGGTTGCACCGTGGTTTCACCGTGACAGTTGATTGCACAGGATATTTACCCCTGTTTTTAACCACTTCCTGTTTCTCACTTTGTCTATATTGAAGTAGGCTCTCTATATGCGTTGACATAACATCTGACCTTTACTGTTAAATTTACAGGGACAAGAGGGTGAAGCTGCTGCAGAGGAAACCAAGAAAAGCAACCATGTCCTGAGGAAGCTTGAGAAGCGCCAACAGGGACGCACACTTGACCCACATATTGAAGAACAATTTGGCAGTGGGAGGTTGTTGGCCTGCATATCTTCCCGCCCTGGGCAGTGTGGACGAGCAGATGGGTAAGAATAGTGGGCATCTGATATTCTCTTTCTTAATAGTTAAAACACTTCCCAATCTGAATGAATATCATAGTAAAGATAAAATATTGGCCTTACTGTGTTTTAGTTACATATCAACATGGAGTACTTGTAGATAACATTTGATATTTGTTTTCAATATTCACCAAAAGTATCTTCTTGGAGTTAATGGCTGGCTCCTGCTGTATTTGTTGGCTTGTTGGACTTGTTTGAACATGGTTTTTATGTTGTTTTAGGTTTTTACTTGGTAAGCTGAAAGATGCCTGGCTATATTACACTGCTATGGGGTTTAACGTATGATTCCTTGTTTCAGCTATAT